>OU015473.1:3489648-3530425 GCA_907164805.1 Brachyptera putata
TTAAAACAGTAGATAGCCTATATCAAATATGAAATCTGCTAAGCAAAGACTGCAATTGATAAATTGCTCGAGACTTACAAACTTCAAATTTTGTGAATCATCGATAGGCACTCAAAGTGAATTGGAGCAGGGATCAAACACGTCCAAAACACCCCACCCGTAACACCTGAAGCGAGCGCATAAGCAACTAAGCCACATGTGTCGGTCCCATTTACCGTAGTTATACGTTGATTTTCACTGTCATTACCTGAACATGGTAACCATGTGAGATTCCGTAGTGTGAACGGTAGAGTTGGTTGGACTCGTCAGCATACGGCACGCATCCTTGGAGAGCTGAAGTCGATGCTGCCTGAAGTCGGCACCGGTGATACTTCTCGCTCGGACCAACAAGCTACTCGACGTATGGTAGGTACTTATAGCCGCTGCAACAATAGAAAACACATTTTCATCCATTACTTATTACACAAAGCTGACTAGAGTATTGATAATGCTGTTATTTAGATACGGTAGTTGAATACAAAAAAAGATTTGGATCTAGAAGATTCCATTATTTTGATCGATGTTTGATTTTATAAATTTGATTCAATATCGAATGGACCTCCTGAATTTTAATATATTTCATGAGTATTGAATAAATATTACGATGAATACATATATTAATATATAATTATAAGCCTACTGTATTATATTGGATAAATATTTTCATGAATGTCATCATCATTTACAAATTCTCGGTTGAATAACAAACTTGGGTAAACCTGAACATGTTCATGACGTGCATTTGAAAATATAGGCCTAGGCCCACTGTACAATCGTGAAACAATTTTTGTACTTCTTGTAATCTGTTTTGAGCCTAGTTCATAACTCATCAATATATATATAAATATATATATATATATATATATATATATATATATATATATATATATATATATATATATATATATATATATATATATATATATATATATATATATATATATATATATATATATATATATATAACACGGGCGTAAAATGATCTCACTGTTGACGCATCTCAAAATCTCAACATCCGTTTCATACATTGGGCCTATCAACATATATGAGTAATGGAGCGTATTAAATTTATGAAAACTAGTAAATACTGATATTTGGCACATCTACATTTCATTTACAATCGATAGTTTATTGGTAGCAGCATAATTGTTCAAATTGTCCATCTTCTGTTAACAAGTGGTACACTGTTTGTGCCTGAATTACCAGCGTAGTAGTACCTAGCTCTAACACCACGGTCACCCATATTATTATTTTTACCAACTTTCAGATAAAGGCTAGAAGTTGACTTGGTGATACTGGGCCTTAGTATAATATCATTATTATTCAAAGTTTATTAAATGCCTTGGGCATACATTGAAATGAATTATTGGTGAGATCGCCCTTGTGGTGCTTTGAGAGGTAACTATCACTACACGCCCTTCCACTGAGAGCCATCTGAAAGGGTCCTTGCCCTTATACGTGTAACTCATTTCATTCATTTATATCGACTATAACGATGTACTGTACTGATTACTGGGATCTATTGGCGTCAGTGATGAGAAAATGGGAAGACGAGACAAAAGGTTATGTTATTACGTGTTTTTTTAGACGGTGGGAAGGGGACGGCCGTAGGAACCATCCCAGTGTGAACTTGAACGACGAAGGGTAATTATGAAAAGCCAACATGACAAGAATCGAACCCCGGTCTCCTTAATGACGGGTCAGCGTGTTTAGATCGTATTCTCACCTCTTAGTAATACCTCTCATTATCACTCATTCTTTAGGCCTAGTATAGATTCATCTTGAGAATTATTTCAAACAGATGCCAATAGATCTTAGTCATCAGTACAGAGCATTGTTAAAACCAATATAAATAATTCAAACAGAATGAACTGACTCAAACTTTGATCATGATGGATCGACTATGGTTGGAATCGAACCACGGTCTCCTGAATGACAGTTTAGCGCACTACTAAGTCATCTGCCAGTCTCAGTAACACCCTTCTAATCCATATTCAGCACACCCTTTTAAACTACGCTTAGTTTCAATGGCGAAATAATGATAGGCTACAATGCTTTCTATTATGCCAAAATAAATTGATGATCAAGAATAGCTTTTTTGAAACAAGATTTTCATTGACACCGAATGTCATTAATGATGATTGCCCGAGAGAGAAATAGAGAGGATTCGGATTAGGCGTATTAATTGACATTGAAATACCTACGCCTACAGCCGGGGACCGATTTCTAGTTCGAAGTATGTAAAAATTTTGGTTTATCCGGATTTGGACTGACGCGGGTTCATACGAAAAAATTAATCTCCGTCAAAAACTAAGCATTATAACAAGTACTTGTCAATAACATTTGCTACGAGCACATGGAAGTCGATTTAGCGAAATATCACTTATTTGGTGAAACTACTGTACAGTATGATAGGCCTATATCAAAATAATGAAAATACTGCTAAGACTGAATTGATGAATTGGCGTCTGATGAATCATTAATGCTGAACACGGTATGAAGGTTTTGTGGGTTACGGGACGAAAGCGGTTGAGACCCATTTTGTAGAATTCATCTCGGCATAAGGCCCACACTTCAAAAATGTGAATATGGACGATGGCAGGGATCAAAACACGTCCAAAAACACCCCACCCGTAACACCTGAAGCGAGCGCATAAGCAACTAAGCCACATGTGTCGGTCCCATTTACCGTAGTTATACGTTTATTTTCACTGTCATTACCTGAACATGGTAACCATGTGAGATTCCGTAGTGTGAACGGTAGTCGGTTGGACTCGTCAGCATACGGCACGCATCCTTGGAGAGCTGAAGTCGACGCTACCTGAAGTCGGCACCGGTGATACTTCTCGCTCGGACCAACAAGCTACTCGACGTATGGTAGGTACTTATAGCCGCTGCAACAATAGAAAACACATTTTCATCCATTACTTATTACACAAAGCTGACTGGAGTATCGATAATGCTGTTATTTAGATACGGTAGTTGAATACAGAAAAAGATTTGGATCTAAAAGATTCCATTATTTTGATCAATGTTTGATTCTATAAATTTGATTCAATATTGAATGGACCTCCTAAATTTTAATATTCTTCCTAAGTATTGAATAAATATTATGATGAATACATATATGAATATATAATTATAAGCCTAATGTACATGGGCCTATATATTGGATAAATATTTTCATGAATGTCATCATCATTTACAAATTCTCGGTTGAATAACAAACTTGGGTAAACCTGAACATGTTCATTTGAAAATATATGCCTGGGCCCACTGTACAATCGTGATACAGTTTTTGTACTATGTTTTTGTACTTTTTGTAATCTGTTCTGAGCCTAGTTCATAACTCATCAATATATACATAACACGGGCGTAAAATGATCTCACTGTTGACGCGTCTCAAAATCCTAGCATCCGTTTCATACATTAGGCCTATCAACATATATGAGTAATGGAGCGTATTAAAATTATGAAAACTAGTAAATACTGATATTTGGCAAATCTGCATTCTATTGATATTTGATATTTTATTGGTAGCAGCATAATTGTCCATTTTCTGTTAACAAGTGGTACACTGTTTGTGCCTGAATTACCAACGTAGTAGTACCTAGCTCTAACACCACGGTCAACCATACTATTTTTTTTCGACAACTTTCAGATAAAGGCTAGAAGTAGACTTGGTGATACTGGGCCTCAGTATAATATCATTATTATTCAAAGTTTGTTAAATGCCGTGGGCGTACATTGAAATGAATTATTGGTGAGATCGCCCTTGTGGTGCTTTGAGAGGTAACTATCACTACACGCCCTTCCACTAAGATACTTCTGAAAGGGTCCTTCCCCTTATACATGTAACTTATCTCATTTATTCATGTCAACTTTAACGATGTACTGTACTGATTACTGGGATCTATTGGCGTCAGTGATAAGAAAATGGGAAGATGAGACGAAAGGTTATGTTATTACGTGTTTTTTTAGACAGTGAGAAGGGGACGGCCGTAGGAACCATCTCAGTGTGAACTTGAACGACGAAGGGAAATGATAAAAAGCCAACATGACAGGAATCGAACCCCGGTCTCCTGAATGACCGGTCAGCGTGTTTAGATCGTATTCTCACCTCTTAGTAATACCTCTCATTATCACTCATTCTTCAGGCCTAGTATAGATTCATCTTGAGAATTATTTCAAACAGATGCCAATAGACCTTGGTCATCAGTACAGTGCGTTGTTAAAACCAATATAAATAATTCAAACAGAATTAACTGACTCAAACTTTGGTCATGATGGATCGACTATGGTTGGAATCGAGCCACGGTCTCCTGAATGACAGTTTAGCGCACTACCAAGTCATCTGCCAGTCTCAGTAACACCCTTCTAACCCATATTCAGCACACCCTTTTAAACTATGCCTATTTTCAACTGTCAAATAATGATTATAGACTACAATGCTTTCTATTGTGTCAAAATAAATTGATGAACAAGGAGAGCTTTTTTGAAACAAGATTTTGATTGACAACGAATGTCATTCATGATGACTGCCCGAGAGAGAAATAGAGAGATCAAGCAGAAGACCGAACTGAAATTTGAAACCGAGATAAAATTAGACTCAACTGGAAGTGGACCACAACAGCATCAACGGTGAAATTACTAAGACACTGAGCTCACGACCCAGCACGCCTATTTATGTTTCTTTTCCGAACATCCCCCACTAACCTAAACGACATATTACACCCTCCAGAAGCCCTCTCCCCTCCCCAACAACCTACCTCCCTAACCTAACCAACAAAAAGTTACCGCTCTCTATTCTTGAACTTACTTGAGGTACCTAGACCGATGACCGATATATTCATAGCTCTATCAGAACAGCTGTGCTTGTATAACTTCTTCAAACATAGGTTGTGAGTCTTGGTTGCTTCCTGCAAGGCAGGGGTGCGCAAGCCTCCTCGTCAGTCCCACTATCTCTCATTGTTCTATTCCTGGTGTGGCCGAAGTCAACATGAACCTGAAAAAAGTTGACATTGTAAACTCATAGCTTAGCTACACCATTTGATTGAATGTTCTGAATACCCACTGCGATCTATAATAACTCATTGCCCACTATTTGGGGCACTACCTGTAGGACTAGGCTTCGAAGGGGCTAGGCCTAAGCCTAGGCCCTACTCAAAATATGCTCCCAAGTCAATATTCTTAGTGAACAAACTAAGCTGAGGCTATATTTTGGCTGTTACAATAGTTCTTCATAATAAAAATGAGTATTGAACTTGAATTCAATGATATAATTCCAATTAAATGAAGAAATAAGTTCCGGCACAACGTGGTCAAAATAGGCCTAGGGCCTAGATTTTATGTCCGTCGTGAACAAACTAAGCAGGAGGCTGATTTTGCAAGTTTTAATGTGCCTACTTCTTTAGAAAATGAGTATTGACCTAGAATTCAATCGTAACAAGTAAATTGAGCAATCAATCCGGTAAAAGAATACGCCTAAAGCATATTTTGATGAATAAAATTACCTTTAACTTGTGTCTCGTAGGCCATTTTCTCGAAAGTGCTATAAATCGAGCTCCACAGCGCCATCTACGTTCAATCATGTCTGCTGCGGGACCTACGACATACGACGAAAAGGCGAACTTTGGTGTAAATATTTTTCTGAAATGGCTATTAGTGTTAGTTTGGATCAAGTTTTGTTACCTTTAGGTTATATTCAATTAGGTTAGGTTAAGTTATCTCAATTAGGTTAGTTAAAATCAGGTAATCTTTTCGTAAATACAGATTACTCGTAACAACAACAACAACAACAACAACGCCCACCACCAACCATGGACATAACACAGAATAAAGACATACCCAAGTCATTGAGTTTGTAAGCCCATAGATCTTGCTATATTCTTTGTGATTTTCTTAGATCACTGTGCTAAATATCAAAAAGTTGTTTTATACACTGATTTTAATGCTTTAAACAATTACTATATTCAGTCTCTGGAGTCTAGACATTTGTAATTCTGTATTTTAGAATTCTTTAAAAATGTGTAGGTATGACAAAAGTTGTATTTTCCCCCAGAATAGACCAATTTCGAGAAATACTCGAGTATTATATTTGAGTCGTAGTACTATATTATATGTGGCGACGCTGAAAATGTTCTAACGACTGCTGGAAGAGTATCCTCATGCAAACAGTCAACGGTTTGGATTCACGTAAAGATTATCTCGATTTTAAAATATTGCTACGGGTACTTTATGAGTTGAAAAAAGCTGTCATCTTTCAGTCTGTTGTATAAGAATGGTGATAAAAGTGAATGGATAGATCTGAAGTCAAGGTCTTACAGAAATACTAGAACATCATGGGTATCACCAGATTTCATAGAGATTGATTGCAATGGGTTGAAAACTAGCGTGCCTTTGATTTTTGGCCAAATTTCCAAGTGTCACAAAACTCTTTGTTGAATTTCTCAGTTCTGTACTTGACGAGTAAAAAAATCAAAACTCAGGTGTCAGTTTTAAAATGAAGTGCAATTCAAAGATTTCATAGCAAAAATAACTAAGTAGACCCTACATTTATATGAATGTTGAATTTTGAGTCGTCCTACGTGACAGAATGTTTTTTCTTTCAGAATTTCTCTGATCTGTTGTACGTATGTGTAGAATTTTCATATCAGAACTAAAATCCGGGTTCATTTCCTCAATTGAGATTTATCCAAAGATTTAGAGCAAAAATCATCTTACAGTATATTGACCATCTATAATCTGGATTCCTTGTAAATTCTGTTTAATTTTGAAGACGTTACGTTTCTTCTTAATTATCCTGTCTTTGTCCTAGGCTCTACTAAATTTCAATCGAATCGATAGATAATTTTTTTCAATCAAATTTGATTTTGTGACTTCATTTTTGGTTTATAAATTGTATGAAATATTAATTCTTTTCATTCATCTGAATATCCAAACATAACTGTACAATTGACATCATTTCAAAAGTTTCTTTCAAAAAACTTTATAATTGCAGTTTTTCGATAATTCATGAACGTTTTCCACAGAAATGACAGGTGCAATCTCAAAAAAACTTTCTGGGAATTTCTAAACGATTCACTAATACTATTAAAAAAATCATATTTCTTACCAGTTTGTAGAAATTGATTGTGGAAAGTCAAATACGATTCTTTTCAAGTGTTGCTTCGATGGAATTTCATCCGTCTTCTCCAGATCATCTGGGAACAGGAATTAGCAACCTCAGGACTCTCTTTACCATGGACCACTCTCATCACTAGACGCTTATTATTCACAAAAAAACATTACCTTTCTTCAACTATAAAAACTGAACTACCGGTACCTAGGAAAATGAACAAATCACACGAAGTAGGCCTACACTATGGAAAAACCGAACAACTAGCTACATTGAGTCCACAGAAATATGTAAACTAGAAGATAATAATTACATGTAAGCTCTAATAATACTGAATAATAACTAATATGTTGGTAGTATGAATCTGGATAGTAAAACTCGATGAACTAAACACTTGAATACGATGAAACCTCTATCCATTGTTTTTCAAGGGACCGTGAAAATAAAACCATCCATGCAGGAAAATAATCCATCCAGAAAAATTTAGCATTGATTATATGGGAGTAGGGTGAGAAAAAATGAATGATTCCAGCAGGAAAATGATGGATCCGGGAACGATGCAAAGAGGTTTCACTGTAATCCGTAGGCCGACTATGGCGCCTAAACTAAACAACCCAGCACAACCAAACAGGTCAAAGGTTGCAGGAGATGAACTGTCTGAAAACTCACTCTACTTCCTGTGTCTAGGAAAATAGCCAGAGACTCGATATATGAATTGGGTGAAAGGGAAAGAGACCGTAACGGGAAAAAACAGGCTACCGTGTTACTATGAAGCTAACCTAGGAAATTACACTTCCAAGTACTTACATAATAATATTTGAACACAATTTGCTTTCCATATACATTTCTTACACATCACTTATGTCATGGAAAAGAGGGAGAAAAAGGACAGAGCTATTATATGGTATTTAACATTCTTCACAAAGAAGTACTGTAATTATGATGCTAAAATATTGATTCAATATGATTTTTATTAATATTTGGTGGATGGGGAATCAGGTACAGATCGAATTAACGCTCACACAAGTTACTGTAGTTACTAATTCGCCGAAACTTTATTTGAGATAAGGATGGCACTGGATTTAAATCACATGAAAAACGTTTAGACGGTTATACAGAAGAGTGTTTGCAGGAAGTGGCCTGTTGAGAGACTGGCAAGTGGCGCCGTCTTGGCGCTTAGCTACCCTCGCGTGTCGCGCTGCCTGCTTCCTGCAGCCGCCCGCTACACTGAGCCTAGGGCGCGGGAATTCAGCCCCTAGCGTGTCGCGCTGCCTGCTTCCTGCGGCCGCCCGCTACACTGAGCCTAGGGCGCGGGAATTCAGCCCCCAGCGTGTCGCGCTGCCTGCTTCCTGCGGCCGCCAGCTACACTGAGCCTAGGGCGCGGGAATTCAGCCCCCAGCGTGTCGCGCTGCCTGCTTCCTGCGGCCGCCCGCTACACTGAGCCTAGGGCGCGGGAATTCAGCCCCCAGCGTGTCGCGCTGCCTGCTTCCTGCGGCCGCCCGCTACACTGAGCCTAGGGCGCGGGAATTCAGCCCCCAGCGTGTCGCGCTGCCTGCTTCCTGCGGCCGCCAGCTACACTGAGCCTAGGGCGCGGGAATTCAGCCCCCAGCGTGTCGCGCTGCCTGCTTCCTGCGGCCGCCCGCTACACTGAGCCTAGGGCGCGGGAATTCAGCCCCCAGCGTGTCGCGCTGCCTGCTTCCTGCGGCCGCCCGCTACACTGAGCCTAGGGCGCGGGAATTCAGCCCCCAGCGTGTCGCGCTGCCTGCTTCCTGCGGCCGCCCGCTACACTGAGCCTAGGGCGCGGGAATTCAGCCCCTAGCGTGTCGCGCTGCCTGCTTCCTGCGGCCGCCCGCTACACTGAGCCTAGGGCGCAGGAATTCAGCCCCTAGCGTGTCGCGCTGCCTGCTTCCTGCGGCCGCCCGCTACACTAAGCCTAGGGCGTGGGAATTCAGCCCCTAGCGTGTCGCGCTGCCTGCTTCCTGCGGCCGCCCGCTACACTGAGCCTAGGGCGCAGGAATTCAGCCCCTAGCGTGTCGCGCTGCCTGCTTCCTGCAGCCGCCCGCTACACTGAGCCTAGGGCGCGGGAATTCAGCCCCCAGCGTGTGCTGCTGTGTGGTCCCTGCGGCCGTATGCTACACTGTGACTATAGTGTACGAATCAACCCGCTACAAATAAAATGAAGTGTCGGTACACAAAAGAGTTGTACATCTTTCTTTTTTTTTCATATTCGGTTTAACGACGCACTGTTATGATAACTGAGATCTAATGGCGTCGGATGGATGATTAATGAGATGATGGGATGATGAGATGAAGGTTCTTGGGTAATGAGAAGGATAGTGGGAAGGAAGCGGTCATGGCCGACTTATTGTAGGAACCATCCCGGCATTAGCCTAGACTACAGAGGGAAACCATGAAACACCCTTGTAAAGATGGTCGGCGACGGGGATCGAACTGGGTTCGGAATTCCCCTAGCCTCCCGGATGATATGAAGCGAGCGCGTTAACCATTACGCTACATGTGCCGGTAGGGGATTGGTAAACTGTACTAAAAGTCAAAGCATGGAACAGCTGAGCGTGGTTCCACTCAATCTTATGCGTCAAATGAAAAGGATGGACATTGGGAAAACAATGATAACTTCAAGGATTCATCCAATCTAAAATCAGTGTTAAAGCAATTGAAGGGACAAAAGAATAGTTTGAATTACAGTTTAGCTGGAATTTGTATTAACCATATAAATCAACATTGAAATGCATACCCGTATACCTTTATCCGGGGACCGATTTCAAGTTCAAAATACGTCAAATTTTGGATTTTAAAACCGAGTTTGGATTAACGAGGGTTTATTGCATAGCCAATGATGAATGTTTCAACACGGATTTTTTTTCTATCGATATCACCGTATCATATTTCATCAACCTCACTGAATCTTTTTATACCGGTATCTAACTGACGTATTCCGTAACATGTAAACGTTCCTTGAATAGATATATATTGTAATTGTTATTATTTAACAATTTCACATTTCACATTGGAAATCATAAATGAATGTCACCGTATTTGTAGTTATGTGTAATTACCGAAGAAATAAATGGAAAAAAAAAATTAAGAAAAAACTGTAATTATTCGACCCGACATAATAACGCGAGAGTGCCGCGTGACTTCACCTGGGTCCGACGCGTCTCAGGCTGTCCAACAGGTAGTCGTCGACCGTCTTGACACGGAACGCCTACATGATCCGAGGCAACGGAGCGCCTACGGAGCGCCCTGGACTTCCCGGCACGCCTCCAGGCATTCCATCAGCTGTTCCGCCTGTGAACACAGCAGTCCATTAGCGTGACTATAACATATTTACATATATGTTATTTATTCATTACAGATTGTTCATAAAACAGGTGGTAATGGTTAGCCTACTATACCTAATGAGATTACAATCAAACATACTCAATAAAATTATACTTTATTTTTTTCTTAGCTCTCTTCTTAAATCACCAATCTTCATTATATTCTTGATATCTTCTACCAATTCATTCCATTCCACTTGTTTCCACTTCCATTCTTACCCCTCCCCTCGTACTTCTTTGTAATCCTTTTCCAATTCTATTGCTTAATTCATCCCATCCTGTATATTCATTCTTGACTCTAACAAAATTGCACAATCTTTCTGTTTGTCTTCGTTTTGCCAAATTTTCCCATCCCATTTCCTCAATCATTTTACTAGGTCTTTCTATAAATTTTTCAACCACATCCTTATCGTTCCTGATAATCTTCCAG
The DNA here is from genome assembly GCA_907164805.1 of Brachyptera putata. Lineage (NCBI taxonomy): Eukaryota > Metazoa > Arthropoda > Insecta > Plecoptera > Taeniopterygidae > Brachyptera > Brachyptera putata. The sequence goes on from OU015473.1 coordinate 3,500,576, forward strand.
CTCTTCTCTTTCCCCAATACCCTTCTTGCAGCAACCCTTTGGACGTTCTCCACAGCCTTCATTAGTCCGACTTCATGGGCTGGTGATAACATGTGGCTAGTGATGGGAGCATGGGAATATTCCCAGGAATATTTCCGCTAGTGGGAATAAATTCCCATAATCAGGGAATATATTTTTTGGAAAATGAATTCAGCAGTTGAATAATTAATTAGATGATTCAGAAATTTGCCCACTAGGCCTGTGTATTTTATTTTTATTTAATTATATTAATTGTTCTTCGAATTGGGTTTTCAGAATCCAAGGCTGTACTTTTGGTGGTAGAAATGTCTTGACAGGCCTCAGACGAGAAGATTTATAGTACCTTTATTGTTTTTATGTAGGCCATGTTTTATGATTATTTTTCGTATGGACTTGATAGGGCCTATACACCAAAAGTTTAACTTGACTTTATATTTTTTTTCATTTCTTCGTACTATTCGTTCTCTTTTTATTTTTTGCGACCTGTGCAGTGCTTCCAAAAAAAAAAAAAAAACACACAGACAAAGCTCCGTAAGAGTTGCATGGAAACTCTTCGCTAACGCTCATCGAAAAATCTATCACTTTTAATAATGCATAATCCTAGATTTTTTCATGATTTCCACTCGATTTTTATTTACTTTAATTCGAGTCGGACACTCTCTCTCCCCTCGCTCACCTGCAGCGTGAGTATCTTGTAGAACGAGTCCGCGTCCCAGTGCTTGACCTTGCCGTCCTTGCCGCACGACACCAGCTGGTGCGTGTGCGGCACGAACGCCAGCGCCGTCACCGAGTCTTCGTGAGCGAACAGCGACTTGTGGCAGTCGCCAAAGTCCAGGCCCCAGATCTTGACGCTGCAGTCGGAACTGCAAGTCGCGATCAGGCTGTTGTCGTAAGAGACGTCCATGCACAGAACGGAAAGCTTGTGGCCGCATAACGAGATGAAGAACTGACGGGGACAACAAGTAGAGTTGATTATTTGTTAATCTATTTTTATTTATAAACCAAGATGCATTGAGGGTTGCGTTGGTTTGCCAGCCTCGATATTGTGTCTCATCTTCCTATTCCTCCCATGTTGAAAATATGTGCCAATTTAACAGTCAAATAGTTGGAACAACCGATTATGCGTACTGGGTAGTGTGAAAAGAACTAACTTTGTTTATAAATAAATGCAAAATTAATATTTATGTTTGCTCAGTAGTCTCAAACAGTTTCTTATGAGGTAAAATGGAGATAGTGAGGTTAAATTGTGCATTATTTACATTGTGAAGTAGGCCTAATTCATAATAACGAAATTATATTGCAAGTAACTCACATCTGGACGATTTGAATGAATGTTTACAATCAAATTCGTGTGAGAAGTCCACATGCCACAAACAAATACAATAAATATTCACATTTTATATAATTACATTACCGGTATGCCTACCAAGAAATAGGTCGACCCTATTCCCACGAACGTTCGTGCGGGCTGGTGCGGACTGGTGCGGGCTGTGCCTCCAGCAACCTAACCGCTTGGGGTCGACTATAGTTGGACTATAGCCCCTCGCCGTGCTGATGGCTGCGGCAGTTTCGCTGATTTGGACAAATAGCCGTACCTGAAATATCAACTGCAAATAATATCAAAACACAAACTTATCTGACTGAACTGAAATTCGCTGAATCAATAAATTAATGCACCACTTTCATATGTTAATGCGAAGTGATTTAAATTTGTGCGTATAAGTTATCGCTATCAAAAACAATAACTTGTTAAAAGAGTATTTGAAAACTTCGAGCACAAAAAGCTGTGATATTCCCACCAAAAACAAAAACTTGTAAAAACAGGGAGCCAAGCCATTGCTATTTCAAATCCAAGGCCTTTTCTGCATCCACTCTGACATAGTATAGGCCTAGTAGTGACATAAAAAGTGTTGGCCAACTTAACTCCCAGTCTTAAGAGAGAGAAAATGTATATTTGTGGATAGATATCAGCCATATAATGCAAACGCTCGGTGATTATAACTAGGCTTGACATCTTTTAACAAAATGGAATAAAATGTGCATGCCACTTTCATTGGAGTATGTCGAAAGCTATTGAGCCCAATAATTGCCAAACGTTTGCATTATATACCTAATATCTATCCACAGATAATTTGTATTTTCCTTCTCTTAGAGCGTTGACTTGGCCAACTTTTTTTATGTCACTACTTTTGATTATCAAAGATTTGAAATAGCAATGGCTTGGCTCCCTGTTTTTACAAGTTTTTGTTTTTGGTGGGAATATCACAGCTTTTTGTGCTTGAAGTTTTCAAATAGACTACTTGTGGCCTGTCCTAATGAGGCTTGTATTGACACCTCTAGAGACTTATGTTTGAACAACACACTATAATTGGGCTGACCCAGATTATATTAACTCCTGCTGTAATAATGATGTATTAATTTGAATGCGTTATCGACCTACGCAATGTATACGAGATTGTTATGGCAAGGAGATATCGAGTTTTGTAACATGTTCATCGGAATTAATATATATATATATATATATATATATGAGTACATGGCTTTCTGTAGAAACCTACAGCACGTGATGTTGATAGGACGGGTATTATTATCACTGAAAAATACCTCCTCGTCGGGGAATCGAACCCCGGACCTAATGACGGGAGGGGTATCTTCCAATGATAATAATGGTAGTGTATTGGTACAGATGGAGGTTGAGGTCCGGTGTTCGTTTCCCCGACGGGGCGGTATTTTTCAGTGATAATAATATCCGCCATAAATATATATATAGAGATATATGTTGAACTCTTTTCTCGGGACAGCCACGTTTGCTCTTTTGGATACTGTTAATGGATCTCACTCTCTCTTACTCACTCTCTATAATTTCTCTGGTAATAAAGAAGACCTTGTTTTAATCGTTCTTCATTAATTGGTGACACTTGTTGCTTGGATTTAATTGGTTTTCTTAATAGCTTTGAAAGATGTATACAAATGTTATTATATAATTTTTTATATCGAAACGACTGATCGGATTTCAGTTAAAGTTCGGAATAATGTGTATCATTATTATATTGAAATTTGGTGAAAATTTGAATTTTTTCGGAGGACATTTTTTTACGAAAATTCTTCTCTGGCTTATTCTCATGGGTAATTTGGAAAATGGAAAATTAGTTTTCTCAGAAAGAAGTGTTGCATGAAAACAATGGGATTCATTACAGATGATGACACTTGGGCATGCCAAGTCTCAATTGAATTTGAATTTTCGTGTGACCTGTAGAGCGCGAACACACAAGAAAAAAAAAATTACCTTTTTTTCGAGTCAAGTGAAATTGAGTCTTCGCTTCGCTAATCCAATTATACTTTTGGTATCTCACAAGAAACCTGATATCGACTCCCATGGACTCGATCTGCATGTCCTTCTGATATCTCTGAAATTCACTGAATCTGGCCTAATCGGTGTTTTGAGTAATTCAAGTAATTATTTATATATGAAACTTGAAAGTGACGACCTTTTTCTTATCCAACCACCAACATATAGAGTGTGGGCTTATCAATACCATTTAAGAAATACCAGTCTTGTCAGGCTACTTTTACATTTTCCAATTATATGACATTTAGAACACATTTTGTATTTAAATTGGTACTAAAATCTCCAATATCAGGTGGAGCAGTGATTAGCGTGTTAACTAGCGCGCATCCAGTGCCACAAACAAACAAACAAACAAACAAACAAAAACAGACAGTCAAAGCTCCGCGTAAGAGTTGCATGGAAATCTTCGCTAACGCTATAATAGAAATAATATAATAATAATAGAATATAAATAGAATAGAATAGCTATAAAATAGCTATTATAGAAATAATAACAGAAAAATGTTGCATTGTTCATAATTCACGGCTCTCTAGATTCGTTGGTATCGAATGAAGTTCATTTTATATGATCAAGGTATGTAGGGTTTTAGATTTTACTTTCTAGATATCTCGCTCATCGCACAACGCACATTCTGCGTTTGCCTCGTAATTTAGTAAACATTATCGAATGAAAGTCAATGAAATCGTTGAGAAAGCAATCAATGAGTGAATAAAATAATTTAATCAATTTGTGTGCAGTGAGTAGTATTCTACGATGAATTAAAAACTGATTGAAAATAACAGAAGTTCAAAGACAATTTGAATCACATTTATCACACGAGCTTTAGCAAGGATTTAATTTGACATACTGAAAAAAATTGGTGTTCGTTTTTATGTTTTTTTTTTCAATATGTTTTTTGTCAGTTCTCCACAGGTCAAACGGCTGCAGCTATTAACTTCACACTTTTTTTCAATATGGTTCCTCATCTTACTTAGATCTGTATAGTTTTGTGGCATTATCGGGGGATATTTTTTTTGTATGAATTTTAGAAATTTCAAAAATACCCATTACAATAACATGGCGGAAAAAAAAAGAAAATATTTTCATTTTCCAAAAAAATGAAATTTCGCGTGAAGTTGAATCACATTTTGATACATGTTTTTTCATCAATGCTGCATAAAGACCCCACCAACAGCTAGGTTATACGGGGGTACGAATGAGCGGATGGTATGACTGAAACGATGGAGTGATGATAGGTGAAAGAACGTTTACAAAAAACCATGCCTCAAGCTGGACTCGAACCCACACCCAACGGTGACCTCAGTATCTACCGCTATAGCGATAGCTGATTGAGCCACCGGGGTAGCATATCAACATGATATATTTGCGTTTTTATCATTTGCGTGGAACAAAAGCGTGATATATTCCAATAACTTGAACCACCTATGAAAAGGAACGCGATGCAAAGAAACACAAATTGACAATTTAGCACTCTGAATGAATATTTGATTGTAATAAAACATTAAAACGTGCCAATAAATGATCTTTGTTTCTCAATACGTCCTTTTAAAAGGTGATTTGGTGAGTTTTTCTGAACAATTTATTGTACCAGTCAATTCATACCAGTTTGTACTTGCAAGCCGAAACCAACCGCAAAATGGCCCTAATTTCTATAATAATTAACCTCATTAATGCTATTAAGAGTCCATATAGGAATCGATTTAGCGGAATATCATATTTTTGGTGATAACTTTTGAACATTATAAGATATCGGAACTCTGAAAGCAAGGAGACACAGATATTTTGAATACCTTCAAGAAGGTCTCAATAATAATTAATTATCTCGAATCGCCTGATTGTCAGGCGTATACGCTTGAAAATACAAATTTTTCAGTTAGTTAGTTAGGGTTAGGGTTCAAAGGCGCGTCGACAGCGAGGTCATTTTGCGCCTATGTTCATGTCCGTGTACTTTGCCATGGTTGTCAACGTTTGTGGATGTTTCAAGCATACGGAGGAAGCGGGATAGAGAGAGCTAGAAAAGTGAGATAAGATGATGTGAAATAAAATAAAAAAAGGAAGACGATAGTAAAGAGAAAAGTGTCTAGAAAACCAAATGAAATGTAAAATACAAACGGAAAGTTCAGTACTCCCTCCATACACTCCGGTCACCAAAAGGCTTCAACTCGACCGAGACGGTCCGAACTTGGTCTTGACCCTCACTCCAGACCTTATCGCCATGGGTGACCATTTTGGGTTCGACAGCTCTGGAGATCACGGGGTCAAGCAAGCCCCCACACCACGTCAAGGTGTCCAGATCCTTTGAGGGGGCACATTTTTTTAACCGTATCCGCTTGACAATGCAATATGGAATAAATATCTACAACTCACACCATCTTGAAGGTATTCAAAATGTTTGTATTTCTTGTTTTTAGAATTTCGATATCTCATACCGTTCAAAAGTTATCACCAATGCCATCCTCGTTAGCTTAGTCAGCTGAGGCACGCTTCAAAGACTGAAGTGACCGTTGGGCGTGGGTTCGAGTCCCGCATAAGGCATGGATTTTTGTAAACGTCCTTTCACCTATCATCACTTCGTTTCATTATCACCCGCTCATTCGTACCCCCGTATAACCCAGCTGTTGGTGGGGTCGTTAAGCAGCATTAGAAGAAAAAAAAGTGACCACCAAAACCTGATATTTCGCTAAATCGACTCCCATGGCCTCTTAAAGCTTGTCGCTTATATGAATCCATTGGATACATGTTTAGTGAATAGTTATGTGATGAATGGAACTCTGACTGGGATTTCCCGATATTTTACTCAATACGTTCACCTTGGACTTTTAGTTTGTAGGCCTACTTATGCTTCCATACGAGAGAGTGTAATAATATTCCTTTTTCTTTGAGATCATTACCTTACAATGACATCAGATAAGAGTTGAACAGACATTAAATATAACATGATGACAATTTTATATTATATATAATACATGCCGTATATATATATATATATATATATATATATATATATATATATATATATATATATATATATATATATATATATATATATATATATATATATATACACATATATATATATATATATGTAAAAATATAGCCGCACTCGGTAGCTCAGCCAGTTGAGTCACCGCTTCAAAAAGTGAAGACATGGGTTTTTGTAAACTTCCTTTCACTTATCATCACCTCATAGTTTCATAATCGTCTGCTCTTTAGCTCAATCGCCTGCGACGGGGTACGAACCCCGTAGCAGGTAGCTGTTGGAATTAAGGGCCGTTTAGTAAACAACAATCCTCTACATTATATATATATATATATATATATATATATATATATATATATATATATATATATATATATATATATATATATATATATAGTAACCCATTTAGACCATCGCGTGTTTCGAGCATATGTTAAATGACTTTACGACCTATGAATAACTATTCCGATTTCCGAGCCTATATTTAGACGATCGCATGTTTCGAGTTTATGTTAAAGGACATTACGATTGACTGTTCCGAGCCCTTTTTTGGACAATCGCATGTTTCGAGTAAATGTTACATTACGTTACTACTGACTGTTTCGAACCCATTGAGACGGTCGCGTGTTTCGAGACGCTACGATCGGATGCTCTGTGTTATCTAATGGTGGACACTCGATGGTCGGCGACCTCTTGTGGTCAAGTGACCCTGACTGCATCAGGCGACACTTTCTTTCCTACTCAAGACTTTGTTCAAATGTTGAGCAATGTTGTTTTGACTCATGTCAGAAGTTGATCAACGTCTCGCTGACAGAACAAATAAATTATATCGGGTTTAACGACGCAGTGTAATGATAGAGAAGATCTATTGGCGTCGGATGGATGATTAATGAGATGATGGGATGATGAGATGAAGGTTTATGAAGGATGATGGGATGATGAGATGAAGATTCTCCTGAAAACCAATCCTAACCTATTGTGGTATAACACCAATTCGAAACAATAGTTTCGAGTTGATTGATTATTTTTCCTGACCTGTATGCCACGTACAAAATTAAACACAAACAGAAAAAAAAATGTGGAAAATAAAAAAATAAAAACGAAGCCCAAATTTGTTCAGTATATGAAATGAAAATCATCGCTACGCTCATCCAATTAGTTCACGTTTTTAGTTCTGTTTGAGTTAGTTTAGTTTGGTTTAGTAGTGATAGGTTCGGTTTCGATCAAGTCGGTTAGATTGGTTTGATTAAAGTTCATGTAGGATGCGCACAACAACAACAACAACAACAACAACAACAACATACCCATGTTTTGATATACACCGATGGTCCGGCGAATAGAGGCTGCCCTTTCGAATCCAAGGATTCTTCTTGTTTTGTATTTGGTAACCGTGCTTCTCACACCCACTACGACATGGCACCGCCTTGTTAACGCCATCTCGCTAACTTGTAACGTCAATGCTAGACCACGGGATGATCGAGTTGACCTCCCATTGAACCAGATCGACTGACCTTGCCTTGTTGTCAGCTAATACGCATGCTGACGGGGAATTCCACGCACCTTGACTGAATTGGGCATCTTGATTTTTGTCTGACCGTGATCTGATATAGATTCGAACCCTGGACATGGATTCTAGATACATTTTCAGTTTTAATTTTAATTTTATTTTATTCTGTATAATCTCTAATATATCATTAGATGAGCGTATAGCTAAGATTCCCATTCCACTGAGCAAATTAAAACTGAGCATAATAGAGCAAAAATGGATTTATTTTATCAAGACACGAGTTTTTTAGATTTGTCACAGAACAATTATTAATTTTCGGTTTATATTTTTTCATATCTAACTTTCGATTTGTATCAGCTCTGATAAGTGTTCAGAATATTACGTTATCCTAAAAAAATAGAACGTGTACACAGCACATCTTGGTTTGATTATCATTCACTAAAGTATTGAAAAGAACACTTTCTAGATAAAACCAATATGATAAAAATAGTTTCATGAGAGATAAAGAGAGAGATAAAGAGAGGGAGGAAGAGAGAGAGAGAGAGAGAGAAAGAGAGAGATATGTCAGTGGATTGCTTTAGTTCTTTATTTGGAAATCGGACGGAAACCAAGCCCAACTCTTACATCATTTTTGTGAAGAAAGAAGGGATTCGTGGTATTATTCGAAGGTGTTTAAATATTGTCAATACTGAATAGGTCCACACACCGAACAGTCGAAATGTCCTGAAGATATGAAGGCTAGACTTTATACAGTGATTAGCTTGGGTACACTTTTTTGTGTAATTATGTATATTAGTATAGGTCCTAAAAGCAAAACATTCGGCTATGAATATATATATATATATATATATATATATATATATATATATATATATATATATATATATATATATATATATATATATATATATATATATATATATATATATATATATATATATATATATATATAATATATATATTTATGTATAATATATATAGTGACATGTATAAGGTTTTGAGAATTGAATTGTATTTTCAAGTAGATCCTATCAGAATCACAAAAATCCACATCGATGCTCATTCTAATGAAATATTGGAATGATAATCATCATTCAAATTCTTTCGAATGTGTATTTACATCAGTACCCCTATTCCTGAGATAAATGAGATGTGAGAAAGATCAGTGAGAAAACTATCTCATATAATAATGGCATATTTCATCTCATATTTTATGTGATATACTCGTTTTCTCACTCATTTTTATTTGAATAGAAATGAGTAAATAAAAATGAGTGAGAAAACGAGCATCTCACATAAAATATGAGATGAAATATGTCATTATTAGGCCTATATGAGATAGTTTTCTCACTGATTTTTCTCACATCTCATTCGTCTCAGGAATAACGGTCCAGTAGTATTGAAATGCAACCAATCGATCCCACTGACACAGTTCAATGTGTCAGCAATTATTCGTAATATTTTCATATCAGCAATTACACACATTATTGCTCACTTAGGTTCACTTAGAGTGTGAAAATGGTCATTGTTTATAATGTGTACAGAGTTCAAAACTCATGTAGCTTCTTATACCAAATTACGGTAATTAAAATTCGAAATTATATTATTTATATGTAATTAAAGAAAAAATGCAAGGCTACAGAAGTAATTGATCGCAAATGAGTTTAGCTGTTGGAATAATTAGTATTAATATTTATGTTAAATTTATACGAATTGTAATTTATGCATGGTAATGATATAATAATGTTGATGTAATGCTGAAATATTTCAGGGATATTTGAAATTATTTCGTTTACAATTGGAACAGATATACATTTGAAAATTGACATGCTGCCAGCACCAGTTTCTAATATATATATATATATATATATATATATATATATATATATATATATATATATATATATATATATATATATATATATATATATATATATATATATATATATATATATATATATATATATATATATATATATATATATATATATATATATAAGTATCTTTATCATCAAGACTCTGCCACAGAGATAGAGAATGATACAATTTGTTTTTTTTGAAAACTGCAAATGATAGAATAACATAGAAAGAACGGTAATGAATGAAGAGAATGTTGCTGAAAATCAAAATGTAATGGTAACGAATTAGCCTATGAAATAACAAACAAAAACTAAAGGTTAAAGGATGTAAAATGAGAAATGTGTAGAGAACCATACTAGGAAAACGCTATATATGCGTTGTTAGACGAGCGGATAGTAATAGTATGGGTAAAAATGGGTAAAAACTGCTTCGAGTGGTACCAATTTAGCACATTTTATGTTTTTTCTTCAAAATGGCTGATCCGATCAAGCTGAAAATTTCCAGAAATGTGTATCAAAATGTAATACAACTTCACGCAAAATTGTTATTCTAATGGGTATTCAATTGAAATTTCTGAAATTCATAAAATAAGTTACCCCCCGATAATGCCACAGTAATAATAATAATATATAATAATAATAATAATAATAATAATAATAATAATAATATATATATCAGATCTAAGTAGCCGTTTGACCTGTATCAGTTGTCATCTTAATGCCAACTGTCTAATGGTTTTCGTGTATGTAACGGATTTACGTATTTTTCAACTAGTTTATCCAAAATTTTCTCGGAATTTTCAACTTTTTTTTCATTTCCAATTTTCTAATGTAGCCTACCATTTTAACCTTGAGACCTCAAAAAACAACGAAATATTTGATACATTTTTGTGGGTGGGTTCCACTTAACGTTTCTTTCTGACATTGAGTCTTTGTTCACACTCATCCGATAATACTCTCAGTTTATGTCGTTAACTGCGAAGAATGCAGGACTTCAACAAAGAGTAGTCTTTTAGGGCCATCAGGTAAACTTCCTATCCTGTGCTATTAGTAGTTTAGCATAACTTCACACAAATAACAATTCGAATACAATTGTTCCAACATAATTATTGTTGCATAATTATTGAGGTTCTGAAAAAATGCACATTTTATGTTTTTTCTTCTGACCCGATCAAGCTGAAAATTTCCAGGAATGTGTATCAAAATGTAATTCAACTTCACGTGAAATTTCATGTTTATGGGATTTTTTTTTTCCGCTGTGCTATTCTAATGGGTATTTTTGACATTTCTAAAATTATTTAAACAAAAGTTACCACCCGATAATGCCACAAAACTATACAGATCTAAGTTGAATGAGGAACCATTTTGAAAAAAAGTTTGAAGCTGCAGCCGTTTGACCTGTGAAAAACCGACAAAAAAACATGAAAGAAAAAAAAGAAAACATAAAAACGAACACCAATTTTTTTCAGTATGTCAAATTGAACCCTCGCTAAAGCTCGTCTAATTAGACACATTTAATTTCTTAATTTTTTGGTACAGAGCCTTGTATTTAGGATCGCCATTGCAATCACGTTTTTCATTTATTTCAGTGTAGCCATTATAATGACAGAAGTCTCTAAATATGACACTAGAATATACACAAATATGTTCTCATACAGTGTGACATATTCTCATTCAGATATTGGATTTTCTCATTTTTTATTTCTATTTACTTTTTTCTCAATATTTACACGCGTCTGACTTGCTCCGTCGAGGTAAATGAGAGGGAGGAAGTGATGCAAGAACTGTCACTTTTAATAATTTGAAATCATTCTAACTAAAACGTCGTCGGTGAACTTTCAAAAGCAATTTCGCGAATTAAAGTACGAACAATCCGTAATGCATCATGCGTAACGACACATATAATTCGAAGGATTTGGAAGAGAAATAAATACACTAGGGAGACCGTGATGAAGGTCACAGTTGAAGGATGAGTGAGAAAATACATATTTATGTAATCTTTCTAACGGTATAGGGCCTATATGCAAATTATTTTCATTTATATTGGGCTTAAGGGTGTCATGCGCAGTGCATATTAAAATAGAAAAATTCACCTTCACTAATTTTTTTATATATTCAAAATCCAGTGTAATTGAATGAAAAGTTCACATCTCCGAGATAATTTCAAGCTCTTCAATTATTATGACATTCTATATAAGTGAATTTAATCAGTTTTGAGATAATACGTCAGTGAATAAGAAGAAGGTGATGAAATTCATTGACGTATTATCTCAAAACTGATTGAATTCACAAAAATAAAAAATTCATATTAATTAAAGAGCATAAAGTTATCTTCGAGATGTGAACTTTTCATTAAATGATAGATTGATTTTTGAAAATGGAAAAATATAGTGAAGATACATTTCTCGATTTGTGTAACCACCGTGCGCACTGTACTGATGACTGTATATATATATATATATATATATATATATATATATATATATATATATATATATATTTGTTTATATATTCATTTCACCACATATTCTATGTGACCAATATAACATAATCATGTACTCCCTAATTTGCATGTTTGTCCCCCTGATCGTTCATTCATAATAACCATTTACCATCTTAATAACAATAATTTATTTACAATACAATACAATTAAGATCCATTGAAGATATTTTGTCAAGTAATTAACAATCTTGTGAGATTCCATTTCCTTTCAAAACAAAAACAACTACTCCTTCATGCGCGACGACTATTCCGAAGGTCCCCAAATATAAACTACTAGACCATTACGAACGACCGTTCTCTCTGTTTATAACTGTTGCCGGTTGGCAGTTTCGATCCGGCTCCATAAAGATGGATATCGACTTTGAAATTAATTGGTATTGAGTAAAAACGAGGATTAGTGTGTGAGAGTGTTTGTGATGGAGAGAGAGGGGTATCGCAGGGAGGGGTTCTCGCTCCCCACATGTTCAGGGTTAACTGCTTGGTCCACTGCTGTATATACTAGATTAGACGCCCTGTATATAAGAAAGCGGCAGGAGTGACAGCAGTATCAGAACCAGTGCACGGTGATTACAGTGCGGAGGTGAAAAAATAAAAGTAGAGAAATGAAGACAATTGTAAGTGATATTTATATTGTATTATTATCATTATTATTTGTGATTTTTTTTTAGCATAATAATTTTTTGTCGATCTTGTGATTGTTGATATGGGATATAAAATGATCTAAAATACACAAACGGAATTCAGATGAGATCATCAGTCTTATTTTTCATAAATTATTTTAAAAAGAGGTAGCGGTCATTAATTATTATGTCTGTCATTTTGTTGAATTGTTACATAACATTCTTTCGAATATTTCCAATCTACAATTCATTAAATACATATCGATATGTTAGTTTTATCGAATAATTGAAGATTAAGGATTTTTTTTATAATGAAGAAAAAAAAAATTATGAAAATTTTATTTTCTATTATTATTATGTTATTATTTGTATCTATATAATTGTATCTACATGAATGGTAAGATAACCTAAAGGTATACGAAGTGAGATATTATCTTGATTGAATGTTATCTACATTTCATCGATAGCATTAATCAGGGAACAATAATATCGAATCAAGTTTCGACTTCGATTGAAATAGAAAAAATATAAAAATAATACAAATTAAATGGCTTGATGTTAAATTTCACCCGCACTTGAAAACGAGTTTGAATGAATATATCCAAACTTTTGGGTACATTTTATATAAATAACACTTCTTCTCACGTGCTTTTTCTATGTATGAATGAATGGACAGAACTATCCACCAAAGGATTAATTTATATTATTATACATATACATATATATATATATATATATATATATATATATATATATATATATATATATATATATATATATATATATATATATATATATGTATATATATATATGTATATATATATATGTATATATATAGATATATATATATATATATATATATATATATATATATATATATATATATGTATATATATATATATATATATATATATATATATATATATATATATATATATATATATATATATATATGTATATATATATATGTATATATATATATACATATATATATATATATATATATATATATATATATATATATATACATATATATATATATATATATATATATATATATATATATATATGTATATATATATATATATATATATATATATATATATATAATTTTCCCAGTCTTACCATTCAAATATTCACTTAGTCTGCCCAATGTTTTACGTATACCCCACTGAACTACATAACAACTATTATTTAATCAAATTTTGCAATTTTACAAGAAGCAGACAATCTCTCATTCTTGAATGAAATCACTATAATAATGACCGCCCATTGTTACATTGTTAAGAGTGATACAACTACCAACATGACCACACAAAAACCATCATCTCACATCAAGAGTCCATGGGAGTCGATTTAAGGAAATATTCGTTTTCTGGTGATAACTTTTGACGGTGTTAAGCTATCGAAAAACTAAAAAAATAGAAACACAGATATTTTCAATACCTTCAAGATGGTATCCATTTATTTCATATCGCATAATTGTCGAGTGATTTGAGATGAATAGTTATGACTGAACTATCTGGATGGTATTGAATTTCATTTTTTAAAGAATTTCGATAGCTTATACCGTTAAAAATGATCACTAAAAAACTCATACTCCGCTAAATCGACTCGGTTAAGGGATGATATACCACGGTGCTTATAGAAATAGAGAAATGTATCTGCACTATTTTTTTCTATGTTCAATTACAAGTGTAATTGAACGAAAAGATCACATATCCGTGATAATTTCATGCTCTTTAATTATTATGATATCTTGATTTTCTGAATTTGTGAATCAATGAATAACAATTATTTTACTATTTTTATTCATTGACGTATAATCTTAAAACTGATTGAATTCACAAAAATGAAACATCATATTAATCAAAGAGCATAAAATTATCTTGGATATGTGATCTTTTCGTTCAATTACACTTGTAATTGAACATAGAAAAAAATAGTGTATATACATTTCTCTATTTGTATAAGCACCGTGCAAGCACCCCCTTAACAAATCACAATTTTTACAATTTTTTCACAAAATTTGTAATCCAAATTTAATTGTTAAACGGTTAGGTCCTTTTTTTCGTGAAACTTCCATTTATGCATCTATCTAAAGTACTCTTAAAAGATGTATCAAGGAAATGCGTGATTAAAGCTAGCAGTTTTGAGATTTACATTGCCTAATAGAACAATAGGTTTCCGGTGGGAACCCGGTAGACGATTCAACTGCATCATTATCATTTTCTTTTCTACTAAACATTATTATATCCGTTACATTAGATCTATTCAGGAAACCTTGAGTTATTTCTTACTGTACAGTGGATTCTGTTTAGAATGGTATTAAATATTTTTTTGTCAATAAGTAAAAACGGAATTGTTTTTATTATTTTAATAAATTGGGAATTTTAATAAATAAATAACATTCAAATTTATTTATAGACTATAAAGAAACAATTCATTTATATATTTTATTTACGTTGTTGATAAAATTAGCCACCCGGTGGCTCAATCAATAGAAACTGAAGTCACCGTCGGGCGTGGGTTCGAGTCCCGCATAAAGCATGAGTTTTTGTAAACGTCCTTACACCTATCATCACTTCATCGTTTCATTATCTCCCGCTCATTCGTACCCCCGTATAACCTAGCTGTTGGTGGGGTTGTTAGGCAGCATTAAAAAAAAAGAGTAAATAAATATGTGAGGTTATATATATATATATATATATATATATATATATATATATATATATATATATATATATATAAATATATATATATATATATATATTAATTGGTGTAAGCTTTCAGAAGTATTATGTTTAGATAATACGTCGTTTAATTGATAATTAAATATTTTACACACAAGAACAATCCTAAAACCATGATTTTATATATATATATATATAGCTATATATTTACCTCGTGATAGCTACTTCCGATCGACCGTCGCATAGATCATTTAACTAGAACGTTCGGGTGTTTCGACTCTTCACGTATACTGCACATTATTGGTGTGTTGTAATAATGCAACAGGTCCATTCAACTTTCCCCTTCTTTGTGTTGACCAGACACGCACTTCGGTTGACACAACCGACCGTCAGTGGGATCTGATTGGGAGACGGTCGATTTACTAGTCGAGGCAAAGTGTTGAGTCACCGCCATTAACCAGTATTTAAATCACATATTCAAGATATAAATATATATCAAAATGGATTGATAATAATCACATGGGTCAATTATATATATCAATTCATTCAACATTGTGCACATTACATATATAAATGTATCATTTCCAATTTGTACATTTTCTGATTCTGAAATATTATATTTAATTTACTTGAATAATTGTTACATCGAAACTTATTTTCAATCGAATGCTATTATATACCTGACGATTATTCTCAAATTCCACTTTTAAGAATTGAAAAATGTCAAATAATTTATATTATATCGCAATAATATCTTTATTTTATGGCGAAATATATTCCAATTCAATTTAATAAATATTTTAAAATTATTCGACAATAAAGTCAAAAATAAATCGATGTACTGGTATACTGATCAATATACTTTGATCAAACAAGTCAGTACAAAATAATAAATAACTATGTAATAATAATTTTCTCCACCTTTCTTCTCCACAGATCGCCCTAGTGGTCCTCATGGCCGTCGCTATGACAACAGTACAAGGCGTCTTCCTCGGAGGCGGAGGTTACGGACTCCGACAAGGAGGTTACGGAGGTTACGGAGGCTATGGCAATAGCGGTTATGGCGGTTATGGCGGCTATGGTAACGGTTATGGAAGCGGATATTACGGAGGAGGTCGTCCCGGTTACGGAGGAGGTTACGGCGGTGGATATGGAGGATTCCGACCCAGTTACGGTGGAGGTTATGGTGGATACGGCCAGGGTGGTTATGGAGGTCACGGCAACGGCTACGGCAACTATGGAGGTGGTTATGGAGGTGGTTATGGAGGAGGATATGGAGGTGGTTATGGAGGTGGTTACGGAAGCGGCTACGGTGGATACAACCAGGGAGGTTACGGAGGAGGTTACTACGGAAAGTAAATAACGAAGGAATAATTCATAAAGACTGATCGATCAACCATCAACATTATAAAAAATATTTTTCGATTTTTTTTATTGGAATATTTCTTGCAGTGATTTAATAAAGAAATACGTGTGATACCACCAAAGGGAAGAATGTTCAAGGAAATAATTTCCAGAAAAAATAACTCATTCATTCAATACATATTATCGTCAAATTTTGTACTGTATAGCATTCAATAATATATCCATCATTGTTCGTAAATCACCAAAATAAAACACAATACATAATCTTTTTCCGCTGTCTTTTATATGCTATGTTTCTTTTAATATATTTTGTCTTATTGTATAATTTATTTTGTATTTAGATTTGAAAATAAAAGTGTGTGCGAAAATGTAAATGTTCTGGTTCTGTTATTTCGCATTGTTTGGGCGGTGTTGAAACCCTTTACCTGATTTCTTTTTAAAACCCACCCGACCCACCTCAGGTTATTTAGACGTATGTATAACATTGGGAAATGGGGCTCGGAACGGGCCCGTCGTTCTGAAAACCCGGGGGTTTTGATCACGTTTTTGGGGAAAAATTATTCGCGCTATTTAAAATTTTTATTGAAATTTCTGGGTTCGATACCCGATAATGTTTAATTAAATTTTTAATATTTTTTTAATAATATACAGTTTTTAAAACAAAATTTTAAAATAGTAAATTTTTTTTCCACGAGACAAACGATCCAGAAGATGGCGACAGTTTTTTCCCCCAAAAGCGAGAGAAGGGTTTTTTTTCAAAACCAAAAACTATCAAAGAAGGGGAAATTTTCCCCAAAAAAAGACTTCCATAAAATATATATATCTATTATAATATTTATATATAATATATATATATATATATATATATATATATATATATATATATATATATATATATATATATATATATATATATATATCAAGAACGACTCCAGAAGATGGCGAACAGTTTTTCGCCGAAACGTCGAGTAGAAGGGTTCTTTTCAGAACCAACAACACTCATCAAAGAAGGGCAAATTTCCGCAAAGATAGACTTACCATATATATATATATATATATATATATATATATATATATATATGATTTGAAACTCTCTTTTCCATGATGCTTATTTGAAAATAAAGACATTGTCTTTATTTTCATATATATATATATATATATATATATATATATATATATATATATATATATATATATATATACATATATATACATATATATACATATATATATATATATATATATATATATATATATATATATATATATATATATATATATATATATATATATAACTGTTGTCTATATATATATATATATATATATATATATATATAACTGTTGACTAGTCATGTATTGATGATGACGAAAGCAGGTATTTCCGTTTAGAGCTTAGAGGTTGACTCCTTATTATCACATTCAATGCAACCACCATTGTAACACTTTCAAATATCAAATCATGCCTACCTTATTATTTATCAGAAAATAAATATATCACAATCATCTTGTTACATTCAAAATAACCGGTACAATCCTGTAAAAATACACAATAAAAATTTATATATTTTCTTAGCAAACCTTGGATTTTTTATTGTGTTAATTATTATTTTACGCAAGACTTATTTAGTTCATTGATTTTTTAAATATATTTAATCGAAGTGAGATCAGGCTAGAGGTTCGATAAAATTCAAAAATACATTGCTATTACAAGTTTATGATCAGTTTAATTACGTCAGAGCAATTATCTTGATACAATAATTACTGTTGTTGTGACGTTTTACAGAGGCGTAAGTTGTCTTGTTATAGTTGATCCCACGCTTCTGTATACATTCCCTTTCGATATTCTTTTCGTTATCGATAGCAAATTGACATTCTTTTATCACCTACTGAAAACATTCAATTGGCACCATTCAATTTTCATAATATTTTTTTTTTTTTTTTTTTAATGATGCTTAACGACCCCACCAACAGCTAGGTTATACGGGGGTACGAATGACGGGTGATAATGAAACGATGAAGTGATGATAGATGAAAGGACGTGTACAAAAACCCATGCCTTATGCGGGACTCGAACCCACGCCCAACGGTGACTTCAGTTACTACCGCTTGTGATAATTGACTTAGCCACAGGGGCGGCTTCATCATAAGTATTATATTTTATCATTAGTATTATTTTTTCAAGCATACTGTTATTATTATTCATTTCAATTTTCAATTTCAATTTCTCACTTATTCAACTATATTTCATATTTAAAAAATTGTATTTTATATTGATTATTATCCTGTGAACTTTTTGATAAGCCAGGGCCAATAAAGGTTTTTTATATGGGGCTGTCCATAAATGACGTCCACATTTCGGGGGGACGGGGGGTCATCAACCATGTGACAATGTGTGACAAGGGGGGAGGGGGGGTATACACTAATGTGACATCCACATTTACACTACATATTATTTGTTTGTTTCAATTTTCAGGAAAACAAGTTATACATCTAAGTTAGATGAGGAACCATATTGACAAAAGTTTGAAGCTGATAGCTGTAGTCGTTTGACCTGTGGAGAACCGACAAAAAAACATAAAAAAAAAAAAAAAAAAAAAAAAAACAGAAACGAACTCTAATTTTTTTCAGTATGTCAAATTGAATCGTCGCTAAAGCTCGTCTAAAAATATGCATTACCGGTATCTTACGAATTGACTTTAAAAATAAATCTTATTTATACGCCTTCTTAGCAATTTATTTGATCCGTATTTAAACTCATTAAAGTTTAAAAAAAAACGTTGACTATAAAACCAGACAAAAACTCGAAATGATCGCAATATAACCACCTTGACATATTTATTATTCACCAAAATGTTCGAATCCCCTAATCGTCAATTCTCACGCATTATCGGAGACTGACAATCGAACCTTTTTTTTCAATATTTAACGTGTGCAAAAACACGTTCATTGTTTGAAAATGCGTACTGTTTCTAATTGACTTGACACCATACAACATTCACGATACATGAAGGCTCGAACCAGCCGCGTGTTAGTGTTGTGGGATAGGGGAGACGGTCGGTCGGAACCTTCATCTCTAGTGGATACAAGTTACACACGCGAGATGAAGGCTCGAACCAGCCGCGTGTTAGTGGTGTGGGATAGGGGAGACGGTCGGTCGGAACCTTCATCTCTCGTGGTGCAAATGTACTTATTTTAATGACCTTTGAGGTGTTAGATTTTGGTTTGTCATTAATTCATCAATCACGTGGGGGCATTATGCGTAACGTAATTGGTCGTTCAGCGATTTCACTTTACATTTTAATTAAATACTAAAATAGTAGTTCATTATTATGGGAGCCGCCCTCGCTGGCTCAGTCAGCTGAGGCACGCTTCAGACACTAAAGTCACCGTTGGGCGTGGGCTCGAGTCCCGCATAAGGCATGGGTTTTTGTAAGCGTCCTTTCACCTATCATCACTTCATCGTTGCATTCTCACCTGCTCATTCGTACCCCCGTATAACCTAGCTGTTGGTGGGGTCGTTAAGCAACATTAAAAAAATTGGATGAAAATAGTTATGTAGCTATAATTTTATTATCTATGTAGGCCCATCCATTTAGTTATGTAACTAATTGTATTATCTATGTAGACCTATCTATTAAGTTATGTAGGCCTATCTAATTTTCGACTACGGTAGCATTGAGTCTTCTCTTCGCTCATTCAATTAAACGTTTTTTCAAACGTTTAAACGTTCAAACGTTTTATAGGCTGAACAATTGTCTACTTAATCCTAGAGGATTATTCATTCACACTCTAAGGCCCATTCACAACCGAAATTAGGAGTAAACTTAGCATCAGCAGTGACGCAATTATTCAGTATCCATTCACAATTACAATTTAGCATTAAGAAACAACCAATGAGATGGCTTGTTTGCATCAGCTGTTCATCTGGTTTCACTGGATCAACCGCCATCTTCATTTGTCCAATTGTGCATAGATTGTAGTTTAGAATACATGTAGTAGGCCCTAATATCATTAATTCCCTCTGAACCAAATTGTAATATCATTGATACAATTCAAACTTCCAATTCTGTGTCACAGTCATGCTTGCATGCACATATTTGCTTCAAAATAGTACATTGAAGGGGGGGGGGGGGGAGGATTCAAGACAGCCTGCTAGCTTATGGTGCGCCAAACGTTTACTCGAATCTGATTGGTCACTGCTTACACCAAGCTGTAGGAATTAACAGCAAGGTTTGGAGTTTACAAACCTTGCGCTTACTGCTAAATCGTTACTGCTAATGCGTCGCATTGTGAACCCGCCCTGGTCGCTAAGTCAATCATCGCTAGCGGTAGTAACTGAAGTCACCGTTGGGCGTGGGTTCGAGTCCCGCATAAGGCATGAGTTTTTGTAAACGTCCTTTCACCTATTCATCTTTTCATCATTATCCGCTCATTCGTACCCCCGTATAACCTAGCTTTTGATGGGGTCGTTTGGAAGCATTGAAAAAAAAACGGCATGCATATACGACAAATATTGCTGCTAATGCTAATGTTACTCCTAATTTCGGTTGTGAATGGGCCTTATATACCTTTTAATCCGTATTGCAATCAGCTGACTAGACTTCTACGTGAGATTTTTTGACGGTGCCAATTGACCGTCTCCCATATCCATCAGCACTAACAGTCGGGTGTGTCGACCCCGCCAACACTCACTGTCAATTACTTCATACAGACGTGGGTTAAAAACAAGTCATTCCCACACTAGTCTAGTGTCTATTAACACTCCTTGGCAGATCGAGACGCACGAGCGTTAGTGGTATGAGATAGGGGGGACGGTTGATCGGTAACTTGACTAATGGATCAAATTGAGGAGATATTACCTAATTGTTATTTGGCGCTTTGAATGTTGTTGAAGTTATTTCTTATATAATCCACCCCCGATTGTTAGGCAATATCTGTAACACTTTTCTATACATGGTTTTATAGGCACTCGTTTTAGGATTGAGTGTACTGGACCCAGATTCACAAAGAATTTTATCTCTTAAAACGTTCTAGGTTATAACAGTTTTAGGACTTATCACCAGACTTGGTTATAACTCGTATTCACGAAAAATTTTAAGCAAAAGTTTTAACAATAGTTTGTTCTAAAGTTATCACCGGTCTTGACTGGTTTTAGTGGAGATACAACACTCACCTCGCAATTGATTACGGTGATTCTGGAGATTTTCTTCATTTAAATTCACTCACTATCATGTTTCGAAGATAAAGATGAATAATAGGCGAGTTTGGAAGTGAAGACACGATCCTATTTTCAATTATTATATTAATTATTCGATCCTAACCTCACATTTGGGAAGTTCGACTGACAGCTGACAGAATTGGCGGTAAACAAAATGCAAAGCCTTCTTGATGATCAACACGACAACACCAAGGGTGGATTACAAGAACGAAGTTTAAACCCCGGCCTACTTTAGACGCCGACTGAGTACAAAATAGCATTGCAGAGGCAATGCTATTTTGTACTTAGACGGCGTCTAAAGTAGGCCGGGGTTTAAACTTCGTTCTTGCAATCCACCCCAAAAGATTCACAATGATTAGAAGAAAACAAACGTAGAAATATGCAGAACATTTTATTCTTTCATTTTGATTTTAAATATTATCTTGTTGTAGAAAACCAATAACTGATGTTCAAATTGCGTTATTACAAACTCATTGTCGTCCCACTCTTTGCTCTCATTGGTTGACAGTCGAAAACAATGACGTCACAAGGCCACGGCACGAACAGTTTGGGTTAAAGTAAATACCAAGATAAAATTTCCTTACAATTCTTTGTGAATAGGGTTTAAAGATAAAACCGTGATAAAGTTAGAACGTTTTATCTCGGTTTCAATATAGAACGGTTTTAGCGCTAAAATGTTTCAAGATAAAATTCTTTGTTAATCTGGGCCCTTCTTTACATTCA
This sequence comes from Brachyptera putata, assembly GCA_907164805.1. Taxonomy (NCBI): domain Eukaryota; kingdom Metazoa; phylum Arthropoda; class Insecta; order Plecoptera; family Taeniopterygidae; genus Brachyptera; species Brachyptera putata. The sequence continues at coordinate 3,523,412 of OU015473.1, forward strand.
CATTCATTTGATAACACCCTCCCCCACCCCTCCCCGCCAATAAAGCTTGTGATGTACTAATTAATGCTTGGTCAATAAAACGAAATAAATTCCGTAGAACAATAACTGCCTTCATTTTACTCATCTTTAAACCGAACCCACCACTTTAAAACGAGGGGTTTACAACTTGCAAATGTGGTGTACACCTGATTTCAGGTGATTCAAGAGATTTCAGGGGATTTCAAGAGATTTCAAGGGGATTTCAAGGGGGTTTCAAGATATTTCAATGGGATTTCAAGAGGGTTTGAAGTGATTAATGGGATTTCAATGGGATTTCAAGAGATTTCATACGGATTTCAAGGGGAATTTCAAGAGATTTCAGGGATTTCACGGGGATTTCATGGCAAGTGTACACCGGATTTCAGGAGTTGTTAACCCCTCGCTTCAAAATTCAAATTCAAATTGATAACTTATACTTTATGGCTTATCCATGGAAGAAAAAGTCACATAACACCATGACAAATACAAATATCATGGTTCACTTTTATAGCCGTACTTTTTTGAGAGCCATTGTTCTACTAGGATTAAATTTACTATTAAAAACACAACAACATCTTTCAAAAGCGTTGAATATTTGAAAACTGCAGCGAGATTATCTCTAAAATTACCAATATTTTCACAATTATCCAATTGGTTACCGACATTCTTCTTTCTCAAAAACACAAATCAACTCAAATCTGCTATCAATTTCATTTGAAAAACCCAACCAAAACCCATTTTAATAAATGCTCGAAATTCTCGATCGTAACAGTGAAAGACACACCGAACACCCCCGACCGAACCTTCATCCAACCAATACGATATCCCAACATAAAAGACTATTACATGATACCCAAGTTGTTCGCTCCTAAACACTGACCCACGCAAATCAAGTCCGAGACTTCCGTGGTCTTTCAACCCATTTCTCTTTCATAACCTCACATTTATTGTCCGTTTACAACATCAAATAATCCTGTCACGATCGTAGGTTCCCCCTATCTATTTACATTATCGATTTGTAGTGTCGATCCCTTGATGGATATTGATGAAAGTGTCCGATCGAGAGTCTTTTGTATGAGTTAACATGAACGGTTGGTGGTTTCGATGCGTCAGGAGTCGATCCCTTGATGGATATTTATATTTTAATGTAAGTGTCCGATCGAGAGTCTTTTGTATGAGTTAACATGAACGGTGGGTGGTTTCGATGCGTCAGGATTCGATCCCTTGATGAATATTTATATTTTGATGTAAGTGTCCGATCGAGAGTCTTTTGTATGAGTTAACATGAACGGTGGGTGGTTTCGATGCGTCAGGATTCGATCCCTTGATGAATATTTATATTTTAATGTAAGTGTCCGATCGAGAGTTTTTTGTATGAGTTAACATGAACGGTTGGTGGTTTCGATGCGTCAGGATTGTCGGGGTGAAGGTGTGAGTGGTGTTTATAATATCATCTCTTGGAGAAAGAAGAAAGCGGGCGAATAAAGTTGTGGAGTTTTGTCAGTTGGATTTCAAACTTACAGCTATGCACGTCTGGGTAAGTACTGAGTCTTATTATCGTTCTTATTCTCAATTTTAGAATATATATGTATATTAAATCTGTGAATTTGCTCAGAGCCGGTTGTACCAAGTGATTTTTTTTTTTTTTTTTTTTTATTTATTATTTTCCAACATGATGATAAGTGAATTAAGCATAAATTAGCAAATTAACTTGTTATCACCCTTGGTTACCTATGTTATTTTTGTACCTTAAGTTATGATTAACTAATTTATATTCAATCATCAGTTGGTACAATCGGCTCTTATAAATATATCGTTGGCGTTTTCCCATAAGAGCCCAAGTCCCATTTTCGAAAAATTTTATGAAGAACATTTTTTTTTCCAAGTTTCGCCTATATTTATTGGTATCAAAAATTGTCAAAAAATTAGTTTGTTAGTGATGTATGAATATTAATTTGGGTCATTGATTATAAAAAGATGTAATCAAATATTTTCTAACGGAGCCCTTCTGCTTGGTAAAGAAATATCAGTTAGGCCTTTTTGGAGATTTATATATTTCTGAAATGTTTTCAATATGGTTCCTCATCTAACTTTATAGTTTTGTGGCATCATCGGGGGGTAACTTATTTTTCTTATGAATTTTAGAAATTTCAAAAATACCCATTAGAATAACATAGCGGAAAAAAAAAATATTCTCCCAAAAAATGAAATTTTGCGTGAAGTTGAATTACATTTTAATGCACATTTCTAAAAGAATTCAGCTTGATCGGGTCAGCCATTTTGAAGAAAAAACATAAAAATGTTCTAAATTGGTACCACTCGAAGCAGTTTTTACCCATTTTCACACATACTATCACTATCCACTCGTCTAACAACGCATATATGGCGTTTTCCCAGTATGATTAATGTGTGTAGAGTTTCGTTCATCCCACAACGCACATTTTGCATTTGCCTAGTTCGCAATCCTTGATACTATACCTTCAACTAGCTTGTCTCTATATTACAATCATCACAATTGCATGGGTCAATTGTTATGTAAATATAATTAATATACTCATCTACCTTCTGCCCTCCCACGCCCCATGCAAGCCATATGCGCATATACCTGTCTACAGTAACATTTACATGACCAAACCATTTAAATCCAGTCTTCGGTTGTAATTCATCTTATTACCTCACTATTTGAAGACATTAAGAGCACATGGGAGTTGATGTAGATACGTGACAGGTTCTTGGAAGATATATTTTGATGGTATGAGCTTTAATGTGATAATTGGATGAGTGTAACGAAGACTTCCGTTTATGCTTACTAGGAAAACGTTAGACGAGCGAATAGTAATAGTATTGGTAAAAATGGGTAAAATTTGCTTCGAGTGGTACCAATTTAGCGCATTTTATGTTTTTTTTCAAAATGGCTCCAGTCATTCACCATAGGAATAATATCATATCCAAGTTGAATGGTTAATAATTTACAATCTTCTCAAAACGTCAAATATAAAAATATATAAACAAATTCAGGGGCTTGAAGATTAAATCGCATTGATTAATATTCCTATCTTTCATTTTTTAATGAAATCTAATTGTTTAAATCCTTGATAGAGCTTCAAGGTGTGCGAAAAAATATTTAAATCGTAATAAATGAATAACAATAATTAATACTGATTCCCATAGCATTGTACTTATTTACAATAAAATCCTTTATTGAGTGCACAGCCTTCTGCATTCAGATAATTATTTTCTGATACTATGGGAGGACGCAGAATGTGCGTTGTGAGATGAGCGTAGAAGTATGGAAATCTGGGATGAAAAATATTTTGTCAGCTCAATCAACATCTACAAACCTTGAATTACCTCAAACGCTGAAAAACCTTACCTGCAACTTGTTGCTATTTATAGAGCAACCTGTCGCATATACACTTTGCATTACATGTTTTGATCCTGATATTCGATGGAATGTATACTTTTATGGCGTTTTCTTCGTCATGTCTCATCCGATTGTTGCACATTGTTGCACGTTGAATTCATATTCTGTGTGAATTAGAAAGCTTTTGAAACATTTTCGGTTTTCAAGTATTTTTCCCATGGGTTATTCTTACGAGGATTTTCCAAACTTTCCAATTTTTTTCCGGAAAAACCGTTCTACCGGTATTTTTGAAAAAACAATCCTAACCTATAATTCCAGTGTGGTATCTCGATTTCCAGTATCTCGATTTCTCGATAAAATCCATCCATTCCATTGAGTTATGCAAGAGTAACTTCTATTTCATATTTTTTAAATTAAAACCACGTGGGATGAGAATCCTTGGTCTTCAAGGCATACGAATGAAGATTTACATTGTTTATTGAAATTATTACTTGTCTAGGCTTATACTTCCTACTAGAATAATCATTAGTGTATTAAGCCTATCTGTGGTTCTGGTAAGATTTTATATAACATAGCAAGGCTGTATTTTTGTTTGGAATATGCAAAACGAAAACTATTATCACGTTTCGAATCTCTTTGTTGGAATTTAGCAATGAAAATAATGGAACGGAAGGATATAATTATTGTTACTTGTCTTAATTTACCTAAGTTCAGGGTCCGGATAGACACAGTAATACATGCACTTGATGAAGTGAAATTATTAAATTCATCTATTTGATTATAGTAATTTGTAATTAACTAGGAAAACGCCATATATGCGTTGTAAGACGAGCGGATAGTAATAGTATTGGTAAAAATGGGTAAAAACTGCTTCGAGTGGTACCAATTTAGTACATTTTATGCTTTTTCTTCAAAATGGCTGACCCGATAAAGATGAAATTTTTTAGAAATGTGCACCAAAATGTAATTCAACTTCACGCGAAATTTCATTGTTTTGGAAAATAAAAATATTATCTTTTTTTTCCGCCATGTTATTCTGGTGGGAATTTTTGAAATTTCTTGAATTCATAAAAATAAAAAAAAAAAAATAAAAAAAAAATAATAACTATAAATATTTATAAACTATAAATTTGGATATAATATATATGTATAGGCCTACATATATGAGAAAACATATTTATTGACTACATAATCTAAACATCAATGTCTTGTTCTAACTCTCCAGCGGTACCTGTTGTTGTTGAGCACCCTCCTCGCGCTCGTCTCGTCGCGCCCCTACGACGACGACGACGACGACTCCTCGTCGGACTCGTCACGTGGTATCATCCGTCGACGACGTCGTCGCTGTCGCATGGGTCACAGCAGACCACGGTCAGCTGACGGCGGGGCGGATCTGGAGGCAAGGTCGTTGGGCGGAGCGGATGATAAAGCGGATCCAAGGACGCTATTGTTCGTCGTGCACAATACGCCGCATCAGCCGCAGTATCCGACGAATGTGAATTATTTGGGTGTTGGGGGCGGTGGTGGCGGAGGACATTACCCAACAGGTATTGAAGATATTCGGAGATTGATCAATTGCACTAAAATGAAATGTACTAAAAACCGACTGAACTAAACAAACGTTCAACTGTAACTAGGAATACGCCGTATGCGTTGTTAGACGAGCGGATAGTAATAGTATGGGTAGTAATGGTTAAGAACTGCTTCGAGTGGAGCACATTTTATTTTTTTACTCCAGAATGGCTGACCCGATCAAGCTGAAAATGTTTAGAAATGTGTATCAGAATGTCATTCAACTTCACGCAAAATTTCATTTTTGGGAAAAAAAAAAAATATTTTCTTTTTTTTCCGCCATGTTATTCTATGGGATTTTTGAAATTTCTAAATTCATAAAAAAAAAAAAAAATATCAACTAAATGATGCTAAAACTATAATGGATATTAAGTATAATGATGGCCTAATATATGAAACAATTATTAATAATTACATAATGTTGTAAGCTCTCCAGCCCTGTTGTTGCACCCGCTGTTGTCGGCCCTACGACGACGACGACACGACCTCACATTATATGTAACTATGGCACAGAACACGTATAGCGATCTGGAGCAACCACGATGAAACGGATCCAGACATTTCGTCGTGCACAATACGCCGCTCACCGCAGTTCGACGAATGTGATATTTGGGTGTGGGGCGGGGTGGCGGACATTCCAAAGTATTGAAATTCAGATTGATCATTGACTAAAAGATGTACTAAACGACTGAACTAACAAACGTCAACTGTAACAGGAATACGTATGCGGTAGCGAGCGGTAGTAATAGATGGTAGTTGGTATTACGGAATAATGGAAATTTGTTTGATTAAGCGATAATTATGGATAAGCTTGTTATACACTTGGTTAACCAATGGTTACTTATTTTTTGTACTGCAATAGAATAATTAGCTTAACTAACACATGTTTATTATTGGTAATATGGCAATAATTCCTATTGTGAAATGTTATAAACCTTTAATTATCTTACATGTTAACTACCAATCACCCAGAGTCATCACCCCTCGACCCATCCCCCTTTTACGAAACCAGGAATGTAACGATTTCGGCGCGGAGGCGGCGGCGGCGGACACCTCAAGGCGGGCGGAGAGGTTTACTCGGCTGCGGCGGGGACCGTTCGGTGGCGGGGGGCGGCGGATCCATACAACGACGGCGCGATACAGAACGACGGGGGGTGGAGGCGGCAGTGGGGGTGGGTTCGGAAGCGGTTTCGGTGGGCTTGGAAACGGAATTGGGATGAGCATCAGTTCGATTACGAATGCGGTGACGGGGGCGTTTAGTGGGATCACGGGGGGTGGGGGTGGGGGTGGGGGATCATTTGCCGACGGAGGGGAAGTTGGGTCCAGACATGGGGGGTATTATAGGAGGCCGCAGAAATATCTCAGGCCGATTTATAGAAGTTTTAGACAGTTGTATAGGTGGCTGTAAGGTTTTAGATGTAATTGATAATATTTAAATTAGGAAAATAATGTGCTTTTCATATTAAATTCGTTGATTTAGTTTATAATTACTTATTCTATAATAAGGCAATGCAGTCGGAATGAAGATCCAGAATGTAACAGAATAATCTAATTGAATCAGGAATAATAAGAGTGCCAAACAATATTAGATATTTCTTTTCATTAATCTTTCCTCATATATTACGAATTGGAATTACCGTACTTATTCGAATCAAATTGGTGAAATTGGTAGTAGGCCTACAACACACGTAATTTTCCGGGTTTTTCAGTTTGGAGATAAGTTTTCCATGGTTTTTTCTTCCATAAGTTTTACAATGATAATTATTTTATAAAATTATTATGTAGGCCTATATAAAATCTGGTATATATATAAAAAAATATCAGAATGGTCCGCTAACGGGCGTGGGTTCGAGTCCCTCATAAGCCATGTTTTTGTGTGAACGTCCTTTCACTCTACCATTATTTCATTGTTTCTTTATCACCCGCTTGTTCGTACCCCCTTATAATCTATATCCTAGCTCTTGGTGGGGTCGTTGTGTGCTACTCGCTAAGAACCCACACATTCGATCGGGGGATGAGCTTATACAATTTGGGTGTCTTCAAATTCACACACAATTGAT
>OU015473.1:3530925-3560881 GCA_907164805.1 Brachyptera putata
AAGGGTCAAAAAATTGGAAAAAAATTACGAAAAAAAACAAACGTAAAAAATTGGGGTTAAAAACATTTTTATTTTTTCATTTTGATTCTAAATATTATCTGTTGTAAATAAAAATAATTTATTTTCCCAAATTGCTTTTATTTACAAACTATTGCTCCCCCTCTTTGCTCCCACGGGGGACTTTCCGTAAACCCAATGACGCCCACAACCCAGGGCCCGGGCCCAGGGGGGGTTTAAAAGGGGAAACCCCCAAGAAAAAAATTTCCTTCCAATTTTTCGGGGAAATTTGGCATTTAAAAAAAGAAAAAAACCGGATAAATTTAAATTTGTTTTTCTCGGTTTAAATATAAAAAGGGTTTTTAGACTTTTAGCGTCTAAAAGTTCCAGATAAAATTCTAGGAAATTCGGGGCCCCCTTCTTTAAAATTCCATTTTTTTCTAAAAACCCCCTCCCCCCCCTCCCCGAAATAAGATTGTGAAAACCCTTTTAATTAATGTTTGGATTTTTGGTCAAAAAAAAAAAATAATTCATTTAGAGAAATAACTGTTTTCCCATTTTGTCACTTTAAACCAAACCCCAAACCGCTTTAAAAAGGGGGGTTTTTACAACTCGAAAATGGGGTTTGTAAAACCTGTTTTCAGGTGTTTTAAAGAGTTTCAGGGGAATTTAAAAGAAAATTTCAAGGGGTTTTTCAAGGGGTTTTTTAAAGGGAGATTTCAAAGGGGGATTTCAAGGGGGTTTGAAGGATAATGGGATGCCCAAAGGGGTTTGAGGGGGATTTCAAGAGTTTTTCATAGGGTTTTCAAGGGGTTTTAAAAAGGGGATTTCGGGGGATTTCACGGGGTTTTTCAGGGCAAGTTACCCCCCGGATTTCAGGAGTTTTAACCCCTCGCTTTAAATTCAAATTCGAATTGATAACTTATACTTATGGCTTTCCAGGACAAAAAAAACCCGTCCCCAAACCCCCATGAAAAATTTACAAATATCATGGTTAACTTTTTATAGCCTTTCCCTTTTTTGAGGATATTATTCTTTTAAAGGATTAAATTTACTAAAAAAAAACACAACAACATCTTTCAAAAGCTTTTGAATTTTTTAAAAAAACTACGCGAGATTATCCAAAAATTCCCAAATTTTCCCCAACTTTACCATTGTTCCCGACATTCTTCTTTCCAAAAAACACAAATAACCCTAAAATTGCTTTAAATTTGTCTTTTGGGAAAAACCCCAAAAACCAAACCTTTTAAAAAAATGCTCGAAATTCTCGATCGTAACAGTGAAAGCCCACACCAAACACCCTCGACCGAACTTCATCCCCCCAATACGTTCCCAACTAAAAGACTTTTAAACCTGATCCCAAAAAGTTTGTTCGCTCCAAAACCCACTGGGGACCCACGAAATAAAGCCCAAAAATTTCCGTGGTCTTTAAACCCCATTTTCTCTTTCATAACCTCCATTTATTGTCCGTTTACAAATCAAAAAATTGGGGGCACGATCATAGGGCCCCCCTCTTTTAAACATTACGATTTGTAGTGTCGTTTCCCTTGAGGATTTTGTGTAAGTGTCCGACAGAGTTTTTTGAATGGTAACAGAACGGGGGGGGTTTTTTCAAAGCGTCAGGTTCCCAAATTCCCTTGTGGATATTTATTTTTTGTTTGGAAGTGCCCCGATCGAGATTTTTTTTGTTGAGTTAAACCCCCGGTTTGGGGGTTTTTTCGAGCGTAAGGTTTGTCGGGGTGAAGGTGTGAGTGGTTTTTAAAATATCATCTTTTGGAGGAAAAAGAAACCCGGGGCGAAAAATTTGGGGAGGTTTTGTCATTTTGGATTTAAAACCCTTCCCAGCTATGCCCCGCCCGGGAAAAATGCCGAGGGGGTTTACGTTATTTTTTTTAATTTTTAGAATTAATTATTTTAAAACGTAAAATTGTTTTAGACCCGGTTGTCCCAAAAGTAAATGATTAGTATTTGCAGAAAAAATTAGCAAAAAAAACTTTTTTACCCCCCCTTGGGTTACCTAGGGTTTTTTTTGTCCCTAAAGAATGGTTAAACAAATTTTAAAAGAGCTTTAGCGGGTTTTCAATTTGATGAAAAAAATTTGGTCCCTCTTTTTTTTTTAGTTTTTTTTTTTTTTTTTGGTTTTTTTTTGGTTTCCACAGGTAAAACCCGGTTACAGCTAAAAAACTTGAATTTTTTTAAATTGGTTCCTCATCAAACTTAGATCGGGTATATTTTTGTGGAATTACGGGGTAATTTTTTTTTTATTAATTTAAGAAATTTCAAAAATTCCCATTAGAATAACATAGCGGAAAAAAAAGAAAATATTTTTATTTTCCCAAAAAATGAAATTTTGCGTGAAGTTGAATTACATTTTGGTACACATTACTAAAAAATTTCAGCTTGATCGGGTCAGCCATTTTGAAGAAAAAACATAAAATGTACTGAATTGGTACCACTCGAAGCAGTTTTTAGGTTTTACCCATTTTTACCAATACTATTACTATCCGCTCGTCTAACAACGCATAGGCCTATATGGCGTTTTCCTAGTTAATATTTAATCATCAGTTGGTACAATCGGCTCTTATAAATATATCGTTGGCGTTTTGCCATATAAGAGCCCAAATGCTATTTTCGAAAATTTTCATGAGAAATATATTTTTTTCCAAGTTTCGGATGTATTTATTGGTATCAAGAATTGTCAAAAAAAAGTTTGTTAGTGATACATGAATATTAAGTTGGGTCATTGATTATAAAAAGATGTAATCAAATATTTTGTAACGGAGCCCTTCTGCATGGTGAAGAATTATCAGTTAGGCCTTTTTGGAGATTTATGTATTTCTGAAATTTTTTCAATATGGTTCCTCATCTAACTTTATAGTTTTGTGGCATCATCGGAGGGTAACTTATTTTTTTTATGAATTTTAGAAATTTCAAAAATACCCATTAGAATAACATAGCGGAAAAAAAAAAATATTTTCCCAAAAAATGAAATTTTGCGTGAAGTTGAATTACATTTTGATACACATTTCTGAAAAAAATCATCTTGATCGGGTCAGCCATTTTGAAGAAAAAACATAAAATGTGCTAAATTGGTACCACTCGAAGCAGTTTTTACCCATTTTTACCCATACAATTACTATCCACTCGTCTAACAACGCATATATGGCGTTTTCCTAGTATGATTTAATGTGTGTAGAGTTTCACTCATCTTACAACGCACATTTTGTGTTTGCCTAGTTTGTAATCCTTGATACTATACCTTCAACTAGCTTGTCTCTCTATTACAATTATCACAATTGCATAGGTCAATTGTTATGTAAATATAATTAATATACTCATCTACCTTCTGCCCTCCCACGCCCCATACAAGCCATATGCGCATATACCTGTCTATAGTAACATTTACATGACCAAACCATTTAAATCCCGTCTTCGGTTGTAATTCATCTTATTACGTCACTATTTGAAGACATTAAGAGTGCAAGGGAGGCGCATGACAGTTTCTTGTGAGATATATTTTGATGGTATGAGATTTAATGTGATAATTGGATGAGTGTAACGAAGACTTCCGTTTATGCTTACTAGGAAAACGTTAGACGAGCGAATAGTAATAGTATGGGTAAAAATGGGTAAAAACTGCTTCGAGTGGTACCAATTTAGCACATTTACTGTTTTTTCTTCAAAATGGCTCCAGTCATTCACCATAGGAATAATATCATATCCAAGTTGAATAGTTAATAATTCACAATCTTCTCAAAAGGTCAAATATAAAAAATATATAAACAAATTCAGGGGCTTGAAGATTTTATCGCGTTGATTAATATTCCTATCTTTCATTTTTTAATAAAATCCAATTGTTTAAATCCTTGGTAGAGCTTCAAGGTGTGCGAAACAATATTTAAATCGTAATAAATGAATAATAATAATGAATAGTGATTCCCATAGCATTGTACTTATTTACAATAAAATACTTTATGGAGTGCACAGCCTTCGTAATTCAGATAATTATTTTCTGAAACTAGGAAAACGCAGAATGTGCGTTGTGAGATGAGCGTAGGAGTATGGAAATGTAAAATGAAAAATACTCTGTCAGCTCAATCTACATCTACGGACCTTGGATTACTTCAAACGTTGAAAAACCCTACTTGCAACTTGTTGCTATTTATAGAGCAACCTGTCGCATATACACTTTGCATTACATGTTTTGATCCTGATATTCGATGAAATGTATACTTTTATTGCGTTTTCTTCGTTATGTCTCATCCGATTGTTGCACATTGTTGCACGTTGAATTCATATTCTGTGTGAATTAGAAAGCCTTTGAAACATTTTCGGTTTTCAAGTATTTTTCCCCTGGGTTATTCTTACGAGGATTTTCCAAACTTTCCAATTTTTTCCGGAAAAACCGTTCTACCGGTATTTTTTAAAAAACAATCCCAACCTATAATTCCAGTGTGGTATCTCGATTTCCAGTATCTCGATTTCTCGATAAAATCTATCCATTCCATTGAGTTATGCAAGAGTAACTTTTAATTCATATTTTTTAAATTAAAACCACGTGGGATGAGAATCCTTGGTCTTCAAGGCATACGAATGAAGATTTACATTGTTTATTGAAATTATTACCTGTCTAGGCTTATACTTCCTACTAGAATAATCATTAGTGTATTAAGCCTATCTGTGGTTCTGGTAAGATTTTATATAACATAGCAAGGCTGTATTTTTGTTTGGAATATGCAAAATGAAAACGATTATCACGTTTCGAATCTCTTTGTTGGAATTCAGCAATGAAAATAATGGAACGGAAGGATATAGTTATTGTTACTTGTCTTAATTTACCTAAGTTCAGGGTCCTGATAGACACAGTAATACATGCAGTTGATGAAGTGAAATTATTTAATTCATCTATTTGATTATAGTAATTTGTGATTATATAATAATTTGGTTTTAATATTTTGGTGGATATTTATTTTCCATTGTTAAATAGAATTCCTTCAAGGGATGTCATACATTGTTTTAACTAGGATATATATATATATATATTTATATATATATATATATATATATATATATATATATATATATATAGGCCTATATATATATATATATATATATATATATATATATATATATATATATAGGCCCATATATATATATATATATATATATATATGAGAAAACATGTTTATTGACTACATAATCTAAACGTCAATGTACTAACTCTCCAGCGGTACCTGTTGGTGTTGAGCACCCTCCTCGCGCTCGTCTCGTCGCGCCCCTACGACGACGACGACGACGACAGCTCCTCGTCGGACTCGTCACGTGGTATCATCCGTCGACGACGTCGTCGCTGTCGCATGGGTCACAGCAGACCACGGTCAGCTGACGGCGGAGCGGATCTGGAGGCAAGGTCGTTGGGCGGAGCGGATGATAAAGCGGATCCCAGGACGCTGTTGTTCGTCGTGCACAATACGCCGCATCAGCCGCAGTATCCGACGAATGTGAATTACTTGGGTGTTGGCGGCGGTGGTGGCGGAGGACATTACCCAACAGGTATTGAAGATATTCGGAGATTGATCAATTGTACTAACTAGGAAAACGCCATATATGCGTTGTTAGACGAGCGGATAGTAATAGTATGGGTAGTGATGGTTAAGAACTGCTTCGAGTGGTACCAATAGAGCACATTTTATTTTTTTTTCTTCGAAATGGCTGGCTGACACGATCAAGCTGAAATTTTTTAGAAATGTGTATCAAAATGTAATTCAACTCCACGCTAAATTTCATTTTTTTGGGAAAATAAGAATATTTTCTCTTTTTCCGCCATGTTATTCTAATGGGTATTTTTGAAATTTCTAAAATTCATAAAAAAAAAAGTTACCCCCTGATGATGCCACAAAACTATACAGATCTAAGTTAGATGATGAACCATATTGAAAAAAATTTTGAAGTTGATAGCCGCAGCCGTTTGACCTGTGGAGAACCGGAAAAAAACAAAAAAAAAACGAACACCAATTTTTTTCAGTATGTCAAATTGAATCCTCGCTCAAGCTCGTCTAACTAACACATTTTTATTATTGGTAATATGGGCCATAAATAATCTATGTGAAATGTATAAAACTTGAATGATCTTACAGGTGGTAACTACCAATCACCCCAGAGCCATCACCCCCTCAAACCATCCCCCGTTTACGAAAACCAAGAATGTGACGATTTCGGCGGCGGAGGCGGCGGCGGCAGCCATCACGGCGGCGGAGGAGGTTTACTCGGCGGCGGCGGCGGACCGTTCGGTGGAGGGGGCGGCGGATCATACAACGACGGCGCGATACAGAACGACGGGGGTGGAGGCGGCAGTGGGGGTGGGTTCGGAAGCGGTTTCGGTGGGCTTGGGAACGGAATTGGGATGAGCATCAGTTCGATCACGAATGCGGTGACGGGGGCGTTTAGTGGGATCACGGGGGGTGGGGGTGGGGGTGGGGGATCATTTGCCGACGGAGGGGAAGTTGGGTCCAGACATGGGGGGTATTATAGGAGGCCGCAGAAATATCTCAGGCCGATTTATAGAAGTTTTAGACAGTTGTATAGGTGGCTGTAAGGTTTTAGATGTAATTGATAATATTTAAATTAGGAAAATAATGTGCTTTTCATATTAAATTCGTTGATTTAGTTTATAATTACTTATTCTATAATAAGGCAATGCAGTCGGAATGAAGATCCAGAATGTAACAGAATAATCTAATTGAATCAGGAATAATAAGAGTGCCAAACAATATTAGATATTTCTTTTTCATTAATCTTTCCTCATATATTTACGAATTGGAATTACCGTACTTATTTGAATCAAATTGGTGAAATTGGTAGTAGGCCTACAACACACGTACATTTTCCGGGTTTTTCAGTTTGGAGATAAGTTTTCCATGGTTTTTCCCATAATGTTTTACAATGATAATTATTTTATAAAATTATTATGTAGGCCTATATAAAATCTGGTATATATATAAAAAAATATCAGAATGGTCCGCTAACGGGCGTGGGTTCGAGTCCCTCATAAGCCATGTTTTTGTGTGAACGTCCTTTCACCTACCATTATTTCATTGTTTCTTTATCACCCGCTTGTTCGTACCCCCTTATAATCTATATCCTAGCTCTTGGTGGGGTCGTTGTGTGCTACTCGCTAAGAACCACACATTCGATCGGGGGATGAGCTATACAATTTGGGTGTCTTCAAATTCACACACAATTGATAATGGTCATCTACTAAGCCGACTAATAGGCCACGCCTATCTATCACTGTATAGCCGATTGATAATCGATATGGGGAGAAATTGAAATTAGCAGTTGTGATCTGAATTTTCATCAAAAATGTATGAAATACTTTCCAAATCATATTAAAAATCCAATTAAGATAATTGATCCGGAAATTTTGTATTCTTGTTGAATACAAAAAAATATATAAATTTATGCAATCACGTTTTGATACAAAGTTCCCCAAAGCCTCAGGATAACAAAAAATAAATTCACAAAAATACATTTTGGACAATAAATACGATTAAATTTTAAATCAAATCCAAAATTCCATTTCTGATCTATGTACGACATCAGTGCCGCTTTTGTTTTTTTCAGGAGGCGTTAGCAATGGAGGCGGTGGCAACGGTGTAGCAGGGTTTCTAACAGTATTAAACGGTGTGACAAACGCCATAAGTAGTACATTCAATGGTATCACTGAGGGGGCCACGGGGGGCTCGGGGGGCGTAGGGGGGGCGAGGTCAAGACAGGGGTTGTATACACGGCCACAGAGATATCTTAGACCTCTATACAGAGAAATACGTCAGTTCTACAGGTGGTTCTAGACTGAAGAATTATATATATATATATATATATATATATATATATATATATATATATATATATATATATATATATATATATATATATATATCGGTAATATATAGGCCTATCCGTACAATGAATTCACAACTCATTTTGAAGAAAAAGTCACATCCTCTAACTTCGAATGTTGTGAATCAATAGATTATATTTTATTTGATGTAATATACTTATTCACGAGAAAATAAGGTCATCTAACATCATAAAGAAATAAAATAACATCACCATTTTTCGGATTGTTTTAGTATTCTCGTTGTAAATAATTTCTCAGAACGATATTTACGATTATAAATATAACTCCATATATACCGGTATCTGAAATATTACATTTTTGAAATCTATAATTAAGAAATTATTACTTTATGGTTGGTAGCCGACCTTCTTCTTTCGAGTCTAAAAGTATATAATTGAAAATCACCAACATGGATTTTTTCATCGTATCAGTATACTTCATTTCATACCAGTTTATTTGACATCTGCTATATACAATTTCCTTCTGAGTTGTTTGACTGCTTAGACAACTACCGTGAACTGAAGTGTAGATTGTTCATTGTTTGATTGTTAATTTACATTTGTACAATGTAAGATTGTGTATTGCGAGCTATACAATGATAATGATGAAGTAATATCGATTAAAACATTGCTTTATTGTAAAACTGAAACCAATCAAGAATAAATATGTAATCATTTGATCTTATATAATATTATGTTTGCAGTTTTTAATTATTATAATATAAGAATGAACAATTAGTCATTACAAAATAGTGAATAGTGATAATAGGGAAATTATTTACAATTATTGAATATTCCATTTGTTTTTCATATACCTCTTACCCAAGTCTCCCATGAAAATCGTAAATTTTAAAAAAGTTGATGATACAAAAATTATATGATATGAAAATCTAATACAAAATATTTTACAGTATCAGTATATTGATATTTTTCAAGTATTTTCTGGTGTGATAATAAATAGTGAATAGATATAAATATATAATAAATAATAAATAATGGTAATATATAGTAGATATATTATATGATGTAAAAATCCGACACAGAGAATATTTTATAGTGAATTCCATGTTTGGCCTATTGATGTTTTTATTCTATTATCTGGCGTCATATATTGAAACCAGAAAACTACGAATGAACTTATAACTACGTAGAACTTAAACTTGAACCAGAAGTAAAAGTATTTTTCTATTCGTCCGATACCTGATACCAATCATTATCGCAAGGTCAACTAGATTGGTCAGTTAAAAAAAGGACTTTTAATTTCGGTTCAAGCTTGACATATTGGTACTCCCCCAAAAAATAAAATCATTTCTGGTAACCCATCTTTCCATGTCCTATATTACCTCCTAAACCAATCACATTATTGGTATTACCATACACTCCTCCATTTAATCCTGTTTCCTTCTTATCATACCCTGTATCTTCATGCACCTGATGATAAGGCAAACCTACAGGTTTCATTCCTCCCATATTGTATATTCCTCCTTCATTTCGGATAAGATTTCCAACATTTCCGTTCCCATATCCATTATTCGGATTGGATTGAGGATACGTCGTAGCTGATGAGTATGAATTTTGATTTATTTTAGGGATATTCCCCCCTAATGGTATTTGTGTTGGTGGAGAATAACCTCCATTCGAAGGATATGACGGTTGCTGTGACCCCTGATAACCATCTTGTTTTCCCCATGGAGGTTGTCCGAATCCGTAATCCGTACCCTTATGGTCGTATTCATGTAATTTATATCCTGATATTGTTTTCTGGTTTCCTGTTCCATGGTTTTTATGTGCGTTTAGTTTACCATCCACTCCTATTCCCACTGCTCCCAGCAGTAACGGTAAGGCGTAAGATGATTTAGGGGTTGATTTTTCAAGAAGGTCACGTACAAGAGTGATTTGCTGTGAAGTGATTTTGTCAATCAGGGCGAGATGTGGTGAATGTAGAGCAGTTGTAGGTGGATTGGTATTCAATGGAAGTTGCCTAGGTTGCTCTACCTGTAGGTTTGTTTGAAGGGTATTTAAAGGAGAGGTTTTGATCGAATGTATCACCTCATTTAAAGTCGGTAAATGTAAAAGAGGCTTAGGGTTTTCTGTTTGGTGTGAGTTTACAATAGGGTGATTTGGTCTCACATTTGTATATTGATTTCCATACTGATTATTTATATTGTTTTGTTGTTGATCATTTTGTTGTTGATAATTTTGTGGTTGGTAATTTTGTTGTTGATAATTTTGTTGGGTTACATAATTATTCGGCATAATTCCTCCATAGTTTTGATGAGGAACACCGTTTGGTTGACCATAGTTCGTCAGACCGTATTGTTGTCCATTTTGTAGTCCAACATCGATTTTACTCTCTAGTTGTGGTTTATAACCACCGTTCGCAGCTCTGAAACGGAATTCAGGTTTATCGAGTCGGCCCTTCACACTTGGCCCCTGCACCTTGGAATACTTCCCATCTTTTTCACCGTATGAATATGGATACTCGTGCTGATTATGCGTAACTTTTGTTACGAGTTGAGGTCCATATTTGGTTGATTGCTGACCATACTCAACATGTTGATCTGCGTGTAGAGGTGGCGGTGGAATCACCTGACTCAGTGGTATGGAATTTGGATAATTCACGTAAGGCATATTTTGCAACAGAATTGTATGTTGTTGATCTCCAATCGGGTTATTAACAGGTTCGTTCTGGTTATATCCCTCGTTTTGTGCGACGTTACTCACCACTGCACCAACTACATGCTGAATTTCTCCAGGGTAATTGACATAATTGTTTTGTATCGTCGGACTTGGGGCAGGGGCCTCGTATTGTTGGGTAACTTGGTGTACTTGTATGACAGGTTCTCTGTTTACCACTTGGTTTGGCAAATAATTTACTGCATTGTTCCCATATTGATTGACATAGTTATCCATGGTTGGTTTTGCTTGTACTTGAAGAGTTGGTTGAGTAACATAACTTACTGGGCCACTATTGTATTCTGTGTCATGATTACTCGCTGCGGGTTTGACGTCGACACCAGGGCCATATTGAGGACCACTGGGTTGTGGTCCATAATTTGATGGACTGCTCCCATATTGTGATCCAAAATTATTATTAGTCACTGCGGGTTTGACTTCGACACTAGGGCCATATGGAGTGGGTTGTGGTCCATAATTTGATGGACTGCTCCCATATTGTGGTCCAAAATTATTATTAGTCACTGCGGGTTTGACTTCGACACTAGAGCCATATGGAGTGGGTTGTGGTCCATAATTTGATGGACTGCTCCCATATTGTGGTCCGTAATTATTATTAGTCACTGCGGGTTTGACTTCAACACCAGGGCCATATTGAGGGGGACTGGGTTGTGGTCCATAATTTGATGGACTGCTCCCATATTGCGATCCATAATTAATTGGAAATTGTTCATTTTTCACTGAAGACCCATATTGAGTAGGTGCTTGTAGAGCTACAGCCGGATATGTTGCATCGTAATTTATCATTTGTGGTATCGATGCCGCTGTGCGTTCAGAAAAATGAGGAATTGCATGTGCAGGTTCATAGCTTCTGTCTTGGTTAATAGAATGAAGAATATTTCTCCACTCGTTTAAACTGCGTGCACCTTCTGTTAAGTATCCAGTATTATCATATTCGTTTTCAATTGATGGCATTGCTCCATAATTATTTTCATAGAAGGGAGGCATGAAATTGTCGTAATTAAAAATTACATATGGATTTTTCATTATACGATCTATGTTCTCGTGATTCGAGAAGGAATTGGATCGTGATCGATAAGGATTACCGTGAGAAATCTCTTGATTATTCCCATGTGGAGTATACAGTCCAGCTTCAGCATTCAATTCATTCGGTTTAGATGGCGCTAATTCGAAATGTCCCACAAGCTGGTGCTCTGGTTCATGATTAGAATCAAAATGCTGCAGTAATTGATCGCCGTTTGGTAAGTAACGTTTTCGTATTCCTTGTGATCTTTTCATTTTTTGTTCCTCTTCGGCATTTCTGTAAATACGTTTAATCGGTGGCAAATAATGGAGTACTGGACGGAATGTAGTTTGCAGATGTGTGACTCGTAAATCTACGAGTCCATCCTTCTTACCGAAATGTGAGCCTGCAAATTTGTTCTCAAATAACTTCAACGGTATTGCACTCTTGAGTTGGTCTCCAAATGGTTTTGAAGGCCACACAGGGAGATTGTTCAGATTGTCGAGTTCACGTTTTCCAATAGCATTTTCTTCATTTGTTTCATCGATGGATCTTAAAAATCTCCCAATTGGAGGTAGGAGCAAAGGAAGTGGAGGTGGGATCAAAGGAAGTGGAGGTACAAGTGGAAGTAACGGTACACCACCAAGTTGATTACCATGGAATGCACCATAAGGTCCCAACGGTCCGATTCCGTGTAGTTTACCTATATCTCCACCATAAGCACCTAATGGTCCGATGCCTTTAAGTTTACCAAAATTACCACCATACACACCCAATGGTCCAACTCCGTGGATGCCTCCAAGGTTTCCGTTATAGATGCCTCCTATACCGGCTCCGTGAATTTTACCAGTATTGGCACCGTATATGCCCAGAGGTCCGACGCCGTTAAGCCCTCCAGTACTGGCGCCGTAAATTTTACCATTAGTTATACCGTAAATACCACCAATGTGTGAGCCCAACACAGCTCTCGCCTTAGTAGTTTCTGGTTCTGAGGCAGTTCTTGCATTCGTTGCGTTTTTCTCGTTAGATTTTATTATGCTCTTTGCGAAAATAGCCAGAGCCTCTTGCGCATCAGAAGGTGTCATAGCTCTCCCATTGGCTGGAGAGTATTGCGCACCATTGGGGACGTATTGTGTACTATCAGCAGGAGCATTCATAATAGGGCTGTACATCATGGACTCGTAATTTCTTGGTATATAATTCACATTCTGCTCGTGATCGTCTGGCCTATTCATAGGTACGTTAGTGAACGGTCCATATTGCCCGTAGGTCGGTGGTACGTTTGTTTCGTGAATATACACTGTATTCAGTCCTTGAACAGAAGGTGCATTCTGACCATAAGGAACTGATGGATTCGGTCCATATGTATTCGGAGGGTTCTCCAAGTATTGCCCTGGAAGCATCACCTCATTCGGTACGTAAGCAACACCGGGTTGGTTCTGTTCATAAGGAGTCTGTGGAACTTGAACATAGGCAGGTGTTCTGAAATAAACAGGTTCAATTTGTTTGTAATTAGCTGGTCCGTACTGTCCATATTGAGGAAGTGGGTTTGACTCGTAGAAAGGTGGGGAATTTTGCATGTAAGTTTTCTGTACATTTTGTCCATAAACAGAAGGTACAATTTGGTCATGTGCCAGTGGAGGTGGCCCGTAAATAGTTGGTTCATGTTGCCTGTGAGTAAATGGTGCGCCATGTTCATAGAAAGTCGGTATGGTTTGCTGATACGGTAGAGGGGGAGATCCGTAAATACCTGGTGGGGTTTGCCCATATGTTGCTTGTAGATATGGAGCGTAAGCAGGTTCTGATTGTGGAGCGTATGGCATGGGTTGATTTTGACCATAAACAGCTACTCCTGATTGGTGGAGAGAGGCTCGAGCACCACTTTGTACCGGAACCTGTTGACCACCAGGTGATTTCATGTCCTTGACGAGATGTTGGGGACGGGTGGTGTGATGATGTTGACCTTTGGCGTGGTAATGGGGATCAGATGGCCGGTGATGATGACCACTGGAACTGCCCTGAACCCCTTGAGTGAACGACCCTGAGTGACCTCCAGCGTGGTGTGCCCCTCCTGAGAATAAACATTTAATGTTGCACAGAGTCCAGTTTATTATTGATGAGAATAAATTTTTTGAATATATTATTATTCTGGAACTGTACCAAGTGGGATAATTGTAAGATAAAAAATATGAAAATCGAAGTAATGAATACGCGTGATTGTTCAAAATATTGATAGAAAGTAAGAGAAAACTCCGTTCCAACTCAATTGTGTGGGAAGATGATTTATTCGTGTGTTTTGATGAACATATCAATATCGAATGTATACCTGAAGTAAGATGAGATTTCAAATGACATAAAATAAAAGAAGACGATAGATCAAGAGAAAAGTGAATAGAAAACGAAATGAAATAATAATACAAACGCAAGGATCAGTACTCCCTCCATGTACTAATTCGGTCACCAAAAGGAAGGAATTAAATGTTTACATGAAAACTACTGGGGTTAGCATCACATTAAATTGTGTTACTTACCATGAACTCCTACTGGACGTCCACTTTGAGCGATATGCCCATGCTGCCCATGCTGCCCATGCTGCCCATGCTGCCCATTGTGTGGCGTCGGTACACTGCCCAATGGTGATGGCCCGTGATGGATGCTAGGACTGCATCAAAAGAAAAAGAAAAATGTATTTAATTGAGCTAATCATTGATCAATGTACAAATATATCATTTGTTACCAAAGGTAATATCAATTTGATTTGCTGATCATCACTTAAGAGTCCATGGGAGTTGATTTAGCGGAATATCAGTTTTTTGGTGATAACTTCTGAACGGTATGATATATCGAAATTTTGATAATCGAGGGAACAGATCATTTCAATACCTTCAAATAATAACTAGGAAAACGCCGTATATGCGTTGTGAGATGAGCTTAGAAGTATGGAAATCTAGAATTATATGTATCACCTGTTATGATTAATTTTGTATTTTGTGATTATTTTCATTATTTTTATGATTGTATCGAGTTTTTTTATGTGTACCGAGTGATTTTAAAAGACTTCTTCGTTGTTGTTGGTGAAAAAAAATGGCTTCCAAGCTATTTAATAAAGAAATAATAATAATATATTTTTTTTGGTTTCTTATTCACACATTAAAATATCAATTTAGGCCCACATATTTTACATCTTCAATTCCCACAAAGCCATTGAGGCTTGACTGTGGGATTAATCAATATATTATGTAATATATTGCAAATTGTGCATCATACAGTGTAGAACAATGTTAGTTTGGTAAATAGTGGTACTGGTAGTGTGGTAAATAGTGTGGTAAATATAATAATAATAATAATAATAATAATAATATTATTACCTTTGACCCATGATGTGCGGAGCCCCCTCCGAGTCCACCTTGTACGCGTTCTGCCCTTGTTGACCTTGACCGCGATGATTGTTGGCGGGGTGATGGGGTGAGGCGATGGCGAGAGGTGCCACAATGGCGCCGGTCTTGGCGGTCAACAATATCCCCCACAGGAGAATTGTGGCCTGGAACACGTGTTGTTTGTGTTAGTTTGTATTAGTTCATTGCTTTAATTTAAAATAATAATAAAATGGGGTGGTAAGATCACCCTTGTGGTGCCCCGTCCAAACGATCCTACTCTCATCCCTAGCCTTAATAGGGGAACAATGATTTTGTATCAAGTTTCGATGTTATTAAAAAAAAAAAAAAGTTTCTACTGAGCTGAATATGGAGGGAGTTTAACTGAATATCGGAGAACCGATACACAACAGGAGAATGCAATATGTATTCTAGATTGTATTCATTCATTTCATTTTCTCTCCTGTGAATGATGAATCAACTATTCACTCTCGGCATATTTTTTTTGTCGTTAGAGAGAATGTCATTTATTGACGGCTGTCCGCAAAGCGCGATACCAAGGTGGTACAGCGTAATAAGATCAATACGTATAAGTACAATGGTTTTACAAAAGTGATACAGAATTGATTACAAAAGAATCATGAAATATTATAAAACTAATTTAGAAAAGAATAAGAATTAGAAAAATAGAAAATATAGAAAATAAAAAGAATTCATATTTTTTCACCACAAAACCTGGTCCAATTCCTAAATTATCATGAATTAAATATATATATATAAACATATATATATATATTTTAATATATTTTATAATGAATTTGATATATATATATCCCTCTCTCTCTCCATCTCTCTCTCTGAATCTACCACTAAATTTTCATTTAAAATGAAGTGAAAGAAATAAGTTTTAGAATGAAGTGAATATAGTTAGTACTGTATTGTGGCTTACCGTCTTGGGATCCATGTTGTTGTTATTCCCTTGGGCCGGTGGAATGTAGTCGATCTGAGATTTCGTTAACCACTGATTTGTAGTCGTTAACATTTGGTTCAAATATTTGTAAAAATCACTTAGTAATCAATAAATAATGTTTGTTACACATAAAATAATTCGAACACCGGACCTGTTAGTGTTGATGACCTGCCTCAAAACAGCTGAATGTTTATTTCATTCACGGAGTGATTCCAGAAAATTATTTGAATTTTTTAGAATTTATTTTCTTGAGTTACTGTTTAGTTGATATTTGATTGACTAATCAGTGGATTAGCCTAACCGACTCTTTAACGGTCCGTTGTAAATTCGAGCAACTGCCGGTCTGATTTGAATATCTTTCAAGTTCAACATTGTTTCTATCGTAAATATATATGAATAATTAATTAGTGAATCGAAATCCTACAAGAATTCATCTAAATATTGACTTGGATATTTTCCCAGTGGTACAATGATTACATATCTCGAAATGGCTAAACTAAAATTAATTGTTATAGAAACTAAAATATTTTACCACAAATACAATCAAAGTAGGCCTGTATATATATATACAATTATTATGATGTGATAACAAGTTTGAAATGAACTTTTTATATTCAACAAATTCAAAATAAAATACCAAAAACAATACCAATATAGATTTCAATTATAGAAAAACGTGAAATATAGGCCTAATAGTATATAAAAAATAGTGATTTGTCGTCAATGTTGAGAGTGTTCTGACAGTATAGATAATAACAGACTGAAATCATATAATAACCACACTGGATTCATGTACAAATGGATCATAACAAATTCAAAGAAACAACAGGTGTTCCAGGAAAAATAGAGTGTTTTCGTTAATAGTATTGCATTAAAATATAGCATCGTAGTTCTTATAGAGGTACGTTGCTAGTTGGTTGAAGTACAGTCACAACCAAATAAGATCATCAGTAACATATTCTTTTTCTGTATTGATAGTGATGAGAGATTATAACAATTTAGAAGTTCCTAAAATTCTCACATTTTAAAAAATTAACAGTTCACGCTGAAAACTTGCTTACCATTATTGAACATTTATATCGCCATTTTTCTTACTTGTTCAACATTAAACTATAACATGTAGTCATATTCTCTGACTGACCGATACATACTGACAAGTGATGATATTGTATCTGAAGGGTACAGGGAAATAATGATACAAGTCACACATTGTGAGTTCTGAGATAAATACAATTCTAAGTTCAAAACCATGGGTTTTTCTATAGAGGTCGATATTTCAACACCATTTTTCGTGGACTTGTATCATTGTTATCTAAAATCTCGATGCATATTCGGAAAGCTGTAATGTATATTATAGTTGTGAGTCTGTATCTTCAAGACTCTATCTTATTTTCCTATATTTAGTAACGAACTCTCGCTTTTCATGCATGACTTTATATAATTTGAAAATAACAAATATGACAAAGTATATTTTATAAATAGAAAAATGAAAAAAAAATATACGAAGAAAAAATGAACGAGCATGAAAATGAACTTGGAAAATTTTCACTCAATTAGGGTACTTTAAACTTTTTATATTTAAGATTAGGCTAGGCATTTGTATTTCATATTTAGTTACTTTAATTTTCAATTCATTTGCTTTTTTTTCACTGATCCAATTCGTGATTTATAATTGTATAATTCATATTATTATGCAGGTAGTGAGGCACATGTTGCTACGGGGCTCCTGCTCTATTCTCACTACCTGTATACAGTGTATTACACTGTATGAAAACAATAATACATGAATGAATATAATATTTAATATATTTAAATATTGTTAGCCGTATTCATTCACTTCTTTCTTTTTTTCAAGTTATCATTATTATTTTTCCGTTTTTTACTATAACTATTCATAGATTTCATTAACTTATGTTTTGTTACTCATCCAATTGTTATTTTATTACTCTTTCAAATATTTCATTATGGTTATTTTTGATATTTTAATTAATTGATTTTTATTCTGTGTTTTTTAAACAATCTTATGTGTATAAGACAGACTTTTTTCAATGAAGATATATATATATATATATATATAACATTCTGGATGAACAATTTTACACACTTATTGGGCACATTAAATCTCTTGTTTTTAATTTCGGAAGAGATTTTGAGAAGTAAATTATTCGTAATAATCGTGAAGTTTTGAAAGAGAATGTACAGTCTTAATTAGATCATATGATTAATATACTCGTGGTTCTCAAATAACTGACGTTTGCAAAAGAAATATGTTCGTATAAATGTACGACGTAAACTTGTTTTATATTCAATTTCTTTTATTTAAAAAAGCTGACGTATTGATGACACGTGATACTGTATATGACACGATCGAACGAGTCATTAGGAAATATTTATCATCTATTCTAGTTGAACTGTAATTGTTTATTGTAATCTATGAAATACCAATCTTTTCTGATAATATGTTATAGCCAGACATGAACAAAATACTCTTAGCTTTAAGCTTTAACTTTTTTTCAAATTGGTATTATACCAGAATAGGTGGGGATTGTTTTTCAGAAAAATCGGTCGAACGGTTTTTCCGGAAAAAAGTAGAATAGACCGGGGAAGAAATACTTGGAAAACCAAATTTTCCAAAAGCTCTCAAATTCATACTGATTGTGGAAAAAACTATCATATATATTTTAAGCGATTTATGGAACAATCGGATGTGATATAACGAAGAAAACGCATTTTTAATGTACCTTTCTACACGTGCTTTTAAGGAACTATTAAATGTGAGCAACAAGTGTCACCAATAAATTAAAACGATTAAAATCTGTGATGGATATGAAGAAGGCACTGGTACCATTGTTGGGATACCAAGGTCCATATACCAACAGACATCCGCGGTTTTTAAACCTTCGAAGTGATCCAAGGCCTGTATATGTACATTGAGCTGACAAAATGTTCTTAATTCTACATTTCCATACTTCTAAGCTCATCTCACAACGCATATAAGGCGTTTTCCTAGTATATTGAATAATAATTCCCTGTTACTTTCGGAACGAGAATTGAATGAGGTTGGTGACAATTGGAACTTCATCTTTTAGTTCAAATTCACAAGCGAATCAAAAATACGAACTGTAATATACTTTATATTTCACAGATTTATTTTACAAATTCGTTACAAACAATGAGTATAAATCATCAAAATTTCCACCATTGTTACAAAAAAGCAACACTGCACAAATATTATATGGATATATCATATATATGTTCATATATATATACACATACACTTTAAGTACACTCTATACCACAAAACAACTAATTTATTTTGTAATCACAAAGAAAACCTACTGACAAATCACATTCAGTTTTTTTAGTAAGGGGCTGTCCATAAATGACGTCCACATTTCGGGGGGGGGGGGGGGGGGTCATCAACCATGTGACAATGTGTGACAAGGGGGGGGGGGGGGGGGGGGGATATACACTTATGTGACATCACATTTACACTACATATTATTTGTTTCTTTCAATTTTCAGGAAAATAAGTTGGCACCATATAATTAATGTGAAATTATATTTTTTATGCAGAATTTCGGTGGTTAGGTGGTTTTTAGGGTATTTAGGGGACTAAAAAATCGTGGAAAACTTTTGTTCAATATCCCAATCCCAGTTTTCAAATTTGCATGAAAAATTTCGTGGTGGGAAGGGGGGTATAAATATTGGCTGGATTGTGACATCATTAAAGGTGGAGGGGGGGGGGTCATCATCTCAGTGACCAACTCGGACAAGGGGGAAGGGGGGGTTCGAAATTCCCTAAAATTGTGTGACATCATTTATGGACAGCTCCTAAGGCCCTACATTGTAAAATGAAGTGTCACCTGCAAATTCTTCATCTCACAATCAATATATTCATTTTATTTTCAATTCGATGACGATTCCTAGTATTAATACATTAAAATATAAAATCGTACCGTAATTTCAGAAGACACAATCGATCAGTTATTGATGTCAAAGCTTGTTTATACTGAAAACCCTATATGAGAAAAACAATCCATAGATATAAAATTGAAATCTAGTGTATTTGAATGTTGAGACATTCTAATTTATGGATTAAATGAATTAAATCCTAATCTAAACTCAATAATCCAATTCAGAATCAAAATGAATTGCTGTAAATAAAGTGCATAATTACAATTTTATTTCGATCTAACTGAAACGATAAGTTTGTAAAAACACTCGAAAGCTATTATTAAAATTCTTATGTGTAAAAAATAATACTAGAAATGTTGCTCTGTATTTTGTTCACTATCATGTTTTTTAATTGCAGATGCTAGTAAAAACATTGGTGAAATATTTTTGAGTATATGCATAGATATTGAGAAAGCGTATGCCTATCAAATTATGTATTTGATGTAGGTAGTGATATATTTCGTAAATTCACAAAGCTAAAAGGCAAGCTGGAAAATGATAATTCACATGAAAAAAATGAAAACATTTATATAATATCAAAACAGATTGAATATGAATTTATATTTTAAATTCTTAAAATAATATTGACTATTCTCACATCGAATTTAAATCAATAACAAAAGTTTCAATATTTCTACTACATAATATTTCCCATTCAGTCAACTTATTTTACCGAATAGTTTTCAGTACTAATAATTTTACATCATCTAATCACACATTTACAAATGTACTCAATAATAAAATAAAAGCACATAGGTAGAGCTTTCAAACTTTATATAGGATTATTCTCATTAAATCTCACAAATCAGCTTTTTACTTCACTAGAAGTAGAATTAAATTAGTAATTAACGTATACAAAGTATAACAGTACACATATATGTAATATGTACTAGTAAATAATGTGGATGAAGTTTGAAAAAAATACTTTCAAAATTGGAGGCTTAGATAAAGGCAACATTTGGCAACGTGATACATCAATTCCATAAAAGGTACCAAAATTTCCCAATAAATTTCACTTATACCTAATGTTTAGATATTGTATTCTTATTATATCTACATGATAACATTTTTCAAATAGTTAAAAATATCTGAAAGATACAAATTGAGTATATTTACAAATAGAAATTGAAATGTATAAAATATGAAACAAATAATGAAATCATTAGTAAAAAAATCAAGAAAAAACAAGCCTAAAGTTCGCTCACACCTATAGTCTATATAAATATCCATATATATATTCATAATTAATATTATTAATCAAAGTATTATTATAATAATAAATACGATGTTTAATTCTGAAAATGAAATTAATTCCGTGGATTCCCTTTCTTCCAGTAGGCTTGGATCGATTTTTGTCTAAAGGTGTTCATTTTACGAATTTTTTCGGCGTTTGGCGTCGTTTTGCGCATGCGCTCACCACGTATCTACATGTCAGACTGATCGGGTCCTGTAAAAATAGTCATATTCCATATTAGTTAGCGAATTGGTAATTATGGCGAGTTTCCTTGGGAACACCTGGAATAAATATTAATTCGGGTAAAAAAAGTTTCATCAAACAATATTTTCTGATGTGAATGGATTTTCCCAAAATTTGATGTTTAATTACATTTAATAATGTAACATAATTCAATAGCAACCCTAGTATCATGAAACTATGTGTCATGATAAATGAATATACCATATTTTGGCAAATTTCAAGACATTTATTTATGTGGATACTTGGATGAGTAATATTTTGGATACATACAATATTTAGCCAATTGATTCGAACGATGATTTTGATTGAAACGTCAATAAACAAATCCATTGATGAACTACACTAAAAACTATTAGAAAGTTAGTCACGAATTATTGAAATATATATATATATATATATATATTCCATCTTAAAGCAACAATAAACGAAAGATTAATATCAACTAAATACCCTATGGCCTGCCAAGTTTTACAAGTTTTAGTTAAGCTCGGATCACAAAAACGACACGTAGCTGTAAAGCGTGTTTACGTCCATTTGCAAGACCAAGACTTTAATAAACAATTACTAAAGGGAATATACTAATACAGCCATTAGTTACAATAAAAGGGCATATTAAAAAGCAACAACACATTCATGCTTCATTTAAATTTCAAGTAAGTATTTTCTATTTGGTTCAACAGATCACTACTGAAGGAACTAGATTCTGGATACATCCAGAAAACTACCAGAGTACATCGAAACAATATGCATCGGTCGGAGCTATATCCTAACAACATCCAGGATCCTGGATGACTCATCTGCTGGTCAACAAGGGAAAATCAAATCAATTATTGTTCTGATTTTACAATATCAATCGAAGTTTCAATGAATATTTTATTTCTCATTTGCTATGCAATTTTAAATGGAGACTGCATTCTTGTAAAATCTGTATGATCTTCATGATAAGAAAAGTGACCATCAATCGAGAGGACACGATTGTGTTCGCCCAAAGCCCGGCCTCAAATCAGCCTTATTCTGCGAGTTAACGCACGGGTAACGATTGGGAAAACAACAATTAACTGCCAGTTAAAACTATTCTTATGTTCCATAGAACCAGTGGGTGCATATCAATACGATTTAATCAAGTTTTAAATGGTTAATACCAGTTTTTCAATACACGTTTAGCATATATTTAAGTTTAAACTGAGTTTATCTTGTACGGGAATGCCCCCCCAGGAGCATAAACCGATTCATTTAGAGCTAGTATCAACCTCAGCATTGGTTTCTATTGCGCTTGTATCCTAATGTCTACCAATAACGAAGGGATACAACTTGACCTTAACTTGAAATCGAGTCTATGAGGAATACCTACATACATGCACCAAATAAACACGAAGCATAAAATCGTCTCCAAGTTTCAGTATGACGTTGATCAATAATTAGGCCAATCTAAATATTGATGAATATTCATAATTATGATTAAAAAGATGAAAATCAATTAATAAGAATGACCAAAATATTAATCTACTGTAAAACGAGCAGTTTTTATTAAACATGACGCTCTCGGAAGCAAACTTCACCTTTACGTACATGTAGCTGAAGTGTATAGTTAGAAGATGAAGAAAAAATGACTCAAATCGCATGAAGGTTCTTTCTCAGAGTTTGTGAAATGTAAATATAACCTAGAAGCTTAGTTGTCAAATTATTCTAGTTAACTATTCAGTAAATTCTAGCCTTGAAATAAGAGGTTATGACGGTTAGACGTCTTGGTATGGTTTTTAAAGAGCTTAATTTCAGCAATACAAATGATAATCTTCAAAAAATTGAAAGTTTTCCTTCGTGTGATTGTACGAGTCCATATGAAATATGTAAATAAAAAAACATTGTTCTCGGTTAATAAATATTATTTACTGCGAAATGTTAAATTATTATCAACAAAATTATTAGATCCACGATGCAAAGTCATCAAATCAATCAATGCATTTGTTTATCATCATATTTTTTTAAAAATATGACTCATTTAGACTCATTGCTTAAATCATTACGAATTAACGAATACCGCCATCCGATTAATTTGAAAACAAGTGAGTGTATAAAATGGAGCTGGTAAATCATGAAAATGATGGTTTTCACCAAGAATAATTTTAAGAGTAGAGTACAACAAAAATATTTAAAAGTGCGTTGTTTTGATTTTCAAGTAAAAGTTTGCTAAAGGTGGAGTTTACTCCGTAGAGAATGCAGAAAAATCATCTACACAAAAATTATCTTATAAAAAATTTAGTTAATTCTACCAAAATTGATAGTATTATAATAAACAATTCAATCCACAAAACCTGTCTCTTTTTATATATTTGAATAAAATATACCTCGTCGGATTCTTTTAACACCCAAATGACACTTTCTCATCGTACAATGTTGTCAAAAACTTGGAATTGTGGTATACTCTCCACATCGGTCACAATGCAACTCGACCAACAATCATGTAGGTCGTGGTAAGGGGGTTGAAGATATTGGTGGGGGAAGGGACGGGGGTAAAGGACTATTGGGTTCACTAGACGATGATGGGTTCGACTCTAAACTATCCCCATGTATTGCCATCATCATCCTGACATTCTTATTACTCGGTATCCGGGGACATTTCGCCCACATCCCGTTTATCATCCCTGGATTGAATCCAGCCGGCTGGGAAGCGTGCTCGGACAACAGTCGAAATGCTCTCGACGGCATTATATGATTCATATCGTAGTCGCGTTCGTCCCCGTAGTACGCAGCTGCATTCGCCCAAGTGTTATAATAATCACAATAGTCGTAGTAATTCGCTCCGTAAGGGGTTTGTGGTGGTATTGCAGTCCTGTCGATAACGGAATGAGGTAAAACCCTAGCGGGAGAGAGACAATTATCCTCGGAACCGGCGGAGCTGCCAGTATCATAAGGGTCCATGTCCTCTTGGAGGATTCGTAAAGCTGCCGCATGAAGTTTTGCCATGGGGAGTTTCTTCAATCGTTTACCTTTCTTACGTTGGAGTAGACTTTGTACTAGTTCTTTGACGAGGCGATCTGTGACGGTAGGTGAGGATGGGGAGTTGACTCCCGAGGAGGAAGATAGACTGTCGGGACCTGAAGAGTTGTTGTGGAGGAGTGGTAAGGTGAGGTGTTCGCGACGGGAGAGCAATGCGCCGATTGGTAACTGTTGTACGGGCGATGGGGATTCTTCGACAGATGGCTCGTCGTCATCTTCGTCGTCGCTTTTACCGCATTCGTCTTGCAGCAAACGGAATAGACGGGAATGTGTTGATGCCCGGATATATTTGGTTTGCTTACGTCGCTCACTTGTCGTCTCGGATTCAGTGTCGGAGATGTGACGACTCATATCGGATGTGACACCTGAATCGTCTTCTTCGCCGCTTTCCGAGTTGTTTCGACTGATCTTTTTCGGTTTTTCTTCTGTGGTTTCTTTCAACTCATTTTCGTTCTCCTTCACTGCATCTTTACTATTCACACAAAGATCGTAAATCTTGGAGATAATATTCTCTTCATCTTTTCCAAATTCTCCATCCTCTACTTCTGACTCCTCCCCCTCCTCTTCACTACTCTCCTCGTCTACTTCAATCTTCTTCGTAACCTGCACAGGTACTGGTGCGTCCTCGATCTTCTCCGGAACTTCCTCTTGACTAGAAACCTTGACTACACAGCTCTTCGTACTACAAGAACTATCACTACTGCATGACGACTCCTCAGACTCATCTTCCGAACTATCACTTTCGTCACTTTCATCCTCCTCGTCAACTTCTTCATCTTCAACAGTTCTTTGATTCGCTTCTGTTTTCCTAAACGTAATATCTATCTCCAGAGAGGGTCCAGTCTGAATTATATCTGCATCGTCATTGATAATCTTTCCAAATATGTTCTTTCTTTCCGTGACAACTTCATCATCCATTTCCCAGAATCCTTTAAAGTCTGATTTCGCCACTTCCTTCTCAGTGTCAGTAATGGTACCTTCCATTTCACTACTACTTTCTCCAGATTTATGGTTGGATTTAACAGTATTCAAGCTTGCAGAACTTGACTGACTTTCATCAGTTTTGACGGTTTCTTCAACATCCGATTGTACTTCGACGGGTTTCGGGCTCGGCTTACGTACCTTCAGCGACAGACATACCGAGACGTCAGAATCAGAATCGCATGTCGCATAACTGTCAAGGTCATCAGCGCTTTGTTGGCGTGACACATCACAAACTGACAATGGTGTCGAATTATCCATACGATTCACATTGTTAATCAAAGGCGTTGAGTACCGTACCGGTGAGCTGTTGTCAATTTTGACCATATCCTTCTGCCATTGTTCGACCTTAGTCGTTGAATTCGAACGACTGGGTATAGAGAAGGTAACCGATATATCAGACGGATCATTTTCAAATTCTTCTTCGTCGGTATCGTCATCTTCGTTTTCTGATATTTCCGGTTCTTTCAGTAGAATCACTTCTTTTCGTTCTATAACCACCTTGCGTTCTGCCTCAATTCTGGGTAATTGCGTTCTCAAATGTTCTTCCAGTTGCAACTGATGTTCTTCGACGAGAGACCTGTTATTGTTGACTTGGCTATCGCCTACAATGACTGTCGTTACTTCTTCATCATTGGCCGAACGACTAAACTTCAGTTTCAAAGGTAAACGTACTGTAACTGAAGACGACTCACTGTCGATATCTTCATTGCCATCGCTCTCAATGTCGTTGTCAAGCGTAGTCGTACTGCTGTCGTCTTCGCTCATCACGCTTTTCACACTTCTGCGCACGCTTCCTGCGTCACTGCTGCCGAACTCACTCTCCTCGTAAATCACGCTCAACTGATGTGGCAAATCTTCAACAATCTCTTCAACTTCGTCTTCTTCTTCGTCTTCTTCTTCCTCTTCGTCATCACTTTCATCTTGTTCGGTGTCCTCATCGTTTGACTCCATAACACCTTCATCACTGTTGTAAATATTAATATCCGACACGGATTTGATTGCTTTTATTCCAACCTTCTCTTTGACCACATCAGCATCATCGTCTTCCACTTCTGTGTCTGAATCGTCATCATCTCCTTTGGCTTTCTTCAATGTGCTACCTTTTCCATTAGTTACTCGCTCTTTCCCACACCCGTTATCTTGTATCGGTTGTCCCCTTTTCTCATCTGGCACCTCAAGACTGTGCTGATTTGTCGGCGTGACAACAATTCTTGGAGTCTCACAACTACCTCTTGATTGCATACTTTGCCTTTGATACGGATTCCCCATCGGTCTCTGGAATTGTGCTCCATAATATGCCATCTCATCGGTAGAGGAGTATCCAGAATATTCGTCAGAGTCAGAACCGTTTTGGTGATACCTCTGGGGATAGCGTGGAGGTGCGAAATGGTGAGGGGAATATACTGGCGGATATGGTATCGGGGGATAGCCATATGCCGCGTTCATTTCGTTGACGTATGCCATATATGAGTAGGGATCCCAGTACTGATTGTCCATGTTGGGGGGTGGTGGGGGATAATAGCCCCAGTAATCTTGTTGTTGTGGGGGATAGTATGGGAGAGGGGAGGCGTTAGGATCGACCCATTGTTGGTGAGGCATTTGATTAGGATTGTCGTCAGGTGCTACAACAAAATAAAACGACGTAGGCGTCATATCGGGAGAAAATTGAACTGAAGAAAAATCTTTTCATTCAATTGTCGATGTTGATTTCTATCTGATTGAAATTCTGAAAAAACTGCAAATGCTATCTAGCTGTGGTGAGTTTTAGTTTTACTGAAGTTCTATGAAATGATATTTAACTTTGTTTTTCTGAAAATATAAACGGTGAGATGACGTCATGCAATGAGCGATGCGAAGTCTAACTGCCATTAAATACCAATCCTACAATTACAACTCACCCTTATGAATATACCAGAAATTTGAAATGAAAATGAAAATAATAGTATAGCTACATGATGAAGACGACTATACCAAAGGAAGCTCATTTTTAACAGAGAATATTTTTTATTTCTTCTCTTTCTCTCTATTGAATAACAGGATGGAATCCAAGAGTATCTATATCCGGTGAAAATTCTTCGAAAAAATACATACCCGAAAGTGGTTTATATATAAATATATATATATATATATATATATATATATATATATATATATATATATATATATATATATATATATATATATATTTATGTATATATATAATTAAATATATAATGATTTTTCATTGGATTCTGAAATCTCATAGCGATAT
The DNA here is from genome assembly GCA_907164805.1 of Brachyptera putata. Lineage (NCBI taxonomy): Eukaryota > Metazoa > Arthropoda > Insecta > Plecoptera > Taeniopterygidae > Brachyptera > Brachyptera putata. The sequence goes on from OU015473.1 coordinate 3,558,532, forward strand.
TAGATCTACTTATCACCGTACTGAAAAATATCTTCGGCAAAAATTCGAACAAAAATTTAGCTCCATCCGGTACATTTAATCAAATTCACCAAGTGTCTTCATCTCCTAAAACATTTCCATTTGAGTTATTCTTGAGATTTGAATATAGAATATAATCACAATACATCTCAATATTATTTGTTTTAATATAAACGAAAACTTATTGCATTCAATTTCCTCCTGCGTTATAACTCTGGTACATCGAAATCGATCTGAAGATGGACATATAATGAAATATTAACTGTCTTGTTATGTTCAACCTGTGCGAATAACATGTCTTGGTTAATGCACATGGTTATCCGTTAACACAAAACATTCTATTCTATAAGGAATAACTTCCACCATGCCAACAATCACCTTTGATCATTTCAAAACCCTAAGTACTGAAAATTTTGATATAGACGTATAAATTGACATTCATTTATCAGAATAAACAATTAGTATTCACTAATGAATTATTCAATTATTACGTGGCATAGTATAGACAGAATCATAGTCAAATGGTCTTGTATATTACTAATTTTAATCGATCTCATAAGAAAACTTTCTACGTCTAAAATGTCTATCGAAATGTTCTGGAACTTTTAGTTCATAAAAAGATAACAAGAAACTCATCACAAGCTGAGCTTTGATGTACATTTATCATAATTTTGAAAACATATTTCAACCATAATTACATGTATGCATACACAATCGGTGGAGTAATTCAATTACATCTCTTGTAACGTTGCTCATTTTTTCTCATTTTGTTATAAAATACTTTCAAAAAATATAGATGAATAAAAATTGAATCAACGAAATTATCTATGGAACTACCGATACATTCAAAATTAATTCATTTGGAGAATATCAAACCCACATTTTTTGGCTCTTCACTGGAGCCGAGTATATTAACTATCCACCAAACTAATTAATAATTCCATGTAAAAAAAGTATTTCCTATAAAAAGATTAATCATGGCGTAACCCTTCTCAATGAGTAATTCATAACTGTTGTCCCATAATCATAAGTTGTGTCTGGTAGCTTACCACAGTTCTCTGGAGCAGTCATCGCTTGTAACATCCTGAAGGAGCGAGACGGGATAGCACCTCCTGTGTACTTCCTGGGCTCCTGTACTTGTTGTTGAGATGCGGGTATGTATGGTCCCGCGGGAGCATCGGCTGGAATAGCAATGTTTGTTTTTATAATTTGCATCGCAAATTTGTTACAGATTTTCATTTCCGAATGTCTTATAGCCAGGTCAGAAAATGATCAATTAATTTCTCATTCAGTTTAGTTTAGATTATTTATTTTTACAGCTTTGGAAATTAACACACTAACCAACTCTTAACTCTAGTTAAATAAATACTATTCCGGTGGCTGTAGGAATCTACTCTGCTCTACTTTAACAAAGTTATAAATATCAATATACGGTAGAATATAATGAATAATGATAATATAATAGTCAATACTAATAACAATAAACTAGAGGATTGACATATTTTGAGGCCTAATCTACTTTACATAGGCACGGTGTGACAATGTGGGAGTACCTCTAACTGGCAGTTTAAAGTTTTTATCACTAAGGTTACACATACTATTTGTTACCACCAACTCTCAGATAAAGGCTAACTGGACTGGGTAATACCGGGCCATAGTCTAATAGTGCTTTCATTTGCGTCTGGTCTGGGAAACTTTCTAGCAGCTTGCACGGGAGATTGTTCCACGCCGAGGAAGGGATGCAGTCCTACGTTGGAATTGTAACGCCGAAGCTGTACGTAGTTTGTACTTGTGGTCGTTTCTACTCAAGTGACATTTGGGGTGGATTGCAAAGACGAAGTTTAAACCCCGGCCTCCCTTGGACGCCTTCTAAGTACAAAACTGCAAACTGCATTGCCTCTGCAATGCCATTTTGTACTTAAACGGCATCTAAGGTGGGCCGGGCCGGGGTATTAACTTTGTCTCTGCAAATTGTAATCCACCCTTGATCTTCATTAGTTTAATCAACGATGAATTCAAGTAATCTAGTAATAGTTCAGGAGTAATGAACAAATAATCACTCGTATCAGAAAGGAGAAATCTTTGATATATTTACTATCCGTTGCCTTCCTCTTCTTCCATTCTTCTCTTTCTCTTTTCCGTCCGAATGTTCCTTTCTTTTTCTACTTGTTACTATTTGTGTATAATTTTTGTCGGAAGGTCAAGATAAAGTTCTGCAGACTGCAGAGTCCTCATGCTTACCTTGCGTTTGTTGGGGCCTATGCTGGGCGCCTGGAGTAGGACCACGGGGTACTGTTGGAGGCAAAAACAACGTTCATATACACATCTGGTC
>OU015473.1:3561381-3606381 GCA_907164805.1 Brachyptera putata
TTATCCATGAAATTTATTGTTGCGCTAAAGGGGTTTAAATTTATAATTATAAATTGCATTAATCCATGCACATTTATATTATAAATTCTGACCAATTATGTCTGACAATAATTCTAGTCGACGCACACGAAATAATCTTCACCGACTTGAATAATTTCCATTCCGATTATTAATTCCATTACCATCGACTAATTAATAGCAAGAGGAAATCTTTAAGCCCCGAATGAAACTAGAATATATTGCAGCTAAAATAAAGCGACCGTGGTTGACTCGTATACGTATATCTCGCTCTACGTCCGTACATCAACGTTTCCTAAAGGACAGTTTGGGAAACATCCAAAAAATATACTTTTTAGTCATTTTAACATCAACTTACGTCCACGCACACATACACACACACACACAACTCCTGTTTGTGGTGGTGCCAACTGTCGGAATAAATAACTAACTACAAGTCGAATATAAGATTTTTTTCACCCAAAAGATTGGTGTTTGTGATTGTATAGAGTACTTTAGAAGGTTGGTAAGATGTGTTTTTATATTATTATAGTGGTTACTATGCATGGTTAGCGTTACAAATACTAGGAAAACGCCATATATGCGTTGTTAGACGAGCGAATAGTAATAGTAAGGGACGTCGTTAGGGGTCCAAGGGGGGGCGCGCGCCCACCATCGTCATTTGCACCCCACCAATAATTCATCCTTCTACCAAAATATATACAGGCCTATGTATGTTGACTCGTGTTGGACCTACGAATAACACTCAATGAATATTTTGGTGGGAGATATCTCGAAAATAACTTCGAAAATGTCCATAATGGTTCAACTATTACCCTCCAAAACTGCTTGAAGATCGCCACAATCACTTAAAAAATACCATATTTCCAAAAATTCCCTGCGGGACTTTGGTGGGAAGAGGTAAATCGCAAAATGGCTAAAAAATCTGCATGATTCAATTATTGAAAATAACTTCGAAAATATCCATAGTGATTCAATTATTTGCCTCCAAAATCGACCAAATCACTTTAAAATGGTACAAAAAATTCACTGTGGGGTTCCAGACCCCATTTTAGCGCGCGCCTAGTGCCCAACCTGCGCCCCCCCCAATACACAAATCCTAACGACGTCCCTGGTAATAGTATTGGTAAAAATGGGTAAAAACTGCTTCGAGTGGTACCAATTTAGCACATTTTATGTTTTTTCTTCAGAATGGTCGACCCGAACAAGCTGAATTTTTTTGAAATGTGTATCAAAATGTAATTCAACTTCACGCAAAATTTCATTTTTTGGAAAATAAAAATATTTTTTTTTCCGCCGTGTTATTCTAATGGGTATTTTTGAAATTTCTGAAATTCATACAAAACAAAGGTCACCCCCCGATAATGCCATGAAACTATACAGATCTAAGTTAGATGAGGAACCATATAGAAAAAAAGTTTGAAGTTGTAAAACTTATTGACGTATTATCTTAAAACTGATTGAATTCACAGAAATAGAATGCGATATTAATTGAAGAGCATACAATTATCTTGGGTTTGATATACTTTTCATCCAAATACACTTGCTCGTGATGAAGAAAAAAAATGGTATATCCATTTTTACAAGCACCGTGCATGCACCGCCTTAATTCGGAACCACCCAAATATCCCCATATGCACGACTGTGGGAAACCATCAAATCATGGAATTGTATTGTACTGGAGGTTTAACTCCGTGCTAAAAACTCGGCCCACTTGATCACAACTAATAGTGGGTAACGGCAGCCATGTTCCCTACCCAAGCTGATTGTTGTCAGGTGTAGGCCGAACGAAACTTGTTTTATATTTAGTGTCTGAATTCAGGCCTTCTATAATATTACATTATGTAATAATACAGAAGGCCTTGCCTTCTATATTATTACATAATTTGTGATAATAAAGAAGGCCTTGCTGAATTACCAATGTGGGAGTAGCTCCAACTGGCAGTTGAAAAAAGAACATGGCCGCCGTTTCGAAGTAACCGGAAGTATGGGATCTGGTACACGGCTCGTCGCTGAGATAGACCTCCATTTATACAACTCCATGATCAAATGATTCAGTGTAGGTGTATAATGAATAAATAGTTAATCGACAAATCTGTTAAACAGCCAAGTAAAAGATTTACCTCCTTGTTTACATCAGAAACTATAAAAGAAAGCAATTGATCTTCCGAACAGCTGATTATGTGACATTTCATTGTTGCCAATATTTTTTATTTGGTTTTCAATGTTATATGTGACAGCTGAAGGCTATAAAACGACAACGTCAATTACTTTTCCTTTTTGTTACATTGGCATCGTTTATATTCTCGTATTTTTTCTCTACTTTCGATTCACTTACGATGGTAGTTAGACGAGCTTTAGCGAGGATTCAATTTGACATACTGAAAAAAATTGGTGTTCGTCTTTTTTTTTTTTTTTATGTTTTTTTGTCGGTACTCCACAGGTCAAACGGCTACAGCTATCAACTTCAAACTTTTTTTTCAATATGGTTCCTCATCCAACTTAGATCTGTATAGTATTGTGGCATTATAGGGGAGTAACTTTTTTTTTTATGAATTCTAGAAATTTCAAAAATACTCATTAGAATAACATGGCGGAAAAAAAAATCTTTTCCAACAGAATGAAATTTGGCGTGAAGTTGAATTACATTTTGATACACATTTAAAAAAAAATTCAGCTTGATCGGGTCAGCCATTTTGAAGAAAGAACATAAAATGTGCTAAATTGGTACCACTCGAAGCAGTTTTTACCCATTTTTTACCCATACTATTACTATTCGCTCGTCTAACAACGCATATATGGCGTTTTCCTAGTTTTCAGTACAGTCCACAATCTCCGTCAGTTGATTCATAAAACAAACAGACTATAGAATTGGAAAGAGATTAGAAAGAAGTACGAGGGGAGGGGTAAGAATGGAAGTGGAAAAAGTGGATAGAAAAGTAGGTAAATATGGATTCATACAAAGAACGACGCGGGAATGGAATGAATTGGAGGAAGATATCAAGAACATAACGAAGATTGGTGATTTAAGAAGAGAGCTGAGAAAAAAATGAAGTATAATTAAATCGAGTATGTTTGACTGTAATTTCATTAGGTATAATAACCATTACCCCCTGTTTTATGAACAATCTGTAATGAATAAATAAATATGTAATATGTAACACTTCTACATGGTATAATTTAAGATGCAAGACATCTAACTAACTGCAAGTCCAAATCCATGGCACGCAATAAGAAGTCTGGGAACACCTGCTCGCTAGTTATGTGAGATATGTGAGACGGTCACTCGGAAACTTCTTCCTCCGTGGCTACAAACATATTAGCGAACACAATGATTGACGTTTTGGCCGGGACAGAAATCCGGGACATTTTATTTTCCAAATAGTTTTGTACACCTATATATCCATAGTCTGTTGTCACTTACTGTGTATAGTGACATAACAAATTAATCTTGGCGATAATTCGTCCCTCAGTTTGTTGATTCAGTTAATTCATCAGAGCTGCTTCATGGATGATTACGCAACCGGCTTATTTATATTGTTTTTAATTTGGTTCTGCGTACTCAGTGTCAACCAACACTTGTCAGAGACTGATTTTGCGTTAATTTGGTGGTCAAAGTGAGCCAAATCGGTCGAACCATTTAGCTGAGGAAACTGTGTCTAAATGTAGCCTACGTTTATTATTAAATTAAATTTTGTTACCGGCACATGCAGCGTAGTGGTTAACGCTGCTCATTCGTACCCCCCGTATAACCTAGCTGTTGGTGGGGTCGTTAAACAAACAATCGTCATCATCATCAGTTAGTTTACCTTGTACTTGTTAGCTTTAAATTTGATGATTATTGTTGGCTTAACGACCCCACTAACAGCTAGGTTATACGGGGGTACGAATGAGCAGATGATTTTGAAACTAAGAAGTGATGATAGGTGAAAGGACGTTTACAAAAACCCATGCCGTATGACAAGAACCCATGCCCAACGTATACTTCAGTTTCTGAAGCGTGCCTCAGCTGACTGAGCTACCAAGGGCGGCAGCTTTTCCCTTCTATATTCGTATTAACAAGTACATTTAAATCATTATTCGCTTTGCACATTTTCTCCGAATTATACACTTTTCTTTCAAATCACTTTCAACTTTTGACTTCCTTTGTACTTACCGAAAAAATCTCAAACAAGACAACAATTGCTATTCTGTTTATCTTCTATTTAAATTCTGTTTATAATTACTTGTTGCTCGTGCAGCCAAACATTTTGACCGCCCTTTCGTTGGCATGGGAACAATCACCACCTTGTCCAAGCGGTCAATTTCTAGTCTCGATATGAAGGTTCGAAACATCAAATCGTCATTGTTAAAACATATCAAGACTGACGTTCGAAATGTCTTGATCGACAATGGTATGTTTCGAATGAGTCAGAATTTGTATGTTGACGATACCGGCTATCAGTGTTCCGTATCTTTGAACGTTAACGTTTGGGAGTGTCGAATCGTTAACAATGGAATGAAGTTTTGTTGACGAAGATTTTGAACTGTTTAGAGGGTATGAACCCCTTGGGTTAGTCATATCATTAATCGCTTTCACTCTCTAATTCTATTTTTTTTTCAATGTTGCTTAACGACCCCACCAACAGCTAGGTTATACGGGGGTACGAATGAGCGGATGATAATGAAACGATGAAGTGATGATAAGTGATTGGAGGTCTACATAAACCCATGCCTTATGCAGGACTCGAACCCACGCCCAACTGTGACTTCAGTTACTACCGCTAGCGATAATTGACTTAGCCACCGGGACGGCCTCTCTAATTCTAATGTGTATAATTGTAATAGTCCAAGAGCCAGTTGTATTGTCTGATTAGATGAGCGTAGCGAAGATTTTCATTCCATATACCGAAAAACTTGTGACTTGGTTTTTAGTTTTTTTTTGTGTGTGTGTAATTTTGTACGCGGCATAGAGGTCAGGAAAAATGATCAGTCGACTCAAAACATTTTTTTTGAATTGGTGTTATACCAGAATAGGTTAGGATTGTTTTTCAGAAAAATCGGTCGAACGGTTTTTCCGGAAAAAATTTGGAAAGTTCGGAAAATCCTCATAAGAATAACCCAGGGGGAAAATACTTGAAAACGGAAATTTTTCAAAAGCTTTGAAAATCATAATCAGTCACTGCCACCTGAATCTAGGAACGTCAGATAGAATCTCGACGAGTTTTCGCGCCAAAAAAGATATACAACAAATATTATACAATTTTAGGTTAGGTTGTACATGAATTCCACATTGCAAAATGGCGGCGTGAACAGCTGATGTTATTTCATTGACTTGAACTTTTTGTTGTCAACTCAAATAAAGTTTTAAAGTTCTAGTTTAAGTTTAAGTTCGAGTTTAAGTTGGTTGTGAATGGACCTTTAGTGATGGTTAATAATTAATTAGTACATTTTAAAATCAATTTTCTCTGTTTCATTTTTCAAAAAACCCAATTTGTCATTTGTTAGCAAGCTTTGTCATGTTTGTTTATAGTCACTTTGAGGTCATGAAACAAACAGATATTTCAAAAGTAATTCCCGTGAAAAACATTAAAGAAATACTTTTGAATGAGAAAATCCATTATCCTCTAGTCACCCTCAAAGACAAATTCCCTTCTTGATATTTTTCAATTATCTTTCTCTGTATATAAGTTTTCTTTGGCGTGTTTTACTGGAACTCATGTCATAAAACGTATTTTCAATTATATTTATGTGGCTTTTCAGAAAATATTCGGACATGTGCCAGAGCGTTGACCGCGTAATGTATGACTTGAGATCATGTCGACAGCTGGGTGGGAAAACTGAATCCTATTTAGTTTTTAATAAGTTTTATCACAGATTTGAGTTGAATCGTTTTTCTTAAACCGGGGTAATGAACTGTGATGTAATTGGTAGTTAATTAAAAATTAAGTGTCTGAGATTTTTTGGGGAATGAAAAGAGAGATTGTTTTTATAAATAGAACTTGGAACAGAATAATGGTAGTGCTGAACGAAGAGTGATTAATCTTGAGAAAGTTTTCAGTGCAGTAATTTTTATTTATTTGAAGATTCTTTTGCATGAAGTCAAAATGGGAATGTTCTCATTCAGAGAGTCTACTGCAGATATATTTACTGAACTGGATATACAAAATTTTGAAGGAATTGTCACTTCAAATTTAGAGATATAAAGGGAATCTGACCAATTTATATATCATGACGATATTAATTAGACGAGCTATAGCGAGGATTCAATTTGACATACTGAAAAAATCGGTGTTCGTTTTTATGTTTTTTTTGTCGGTTCTCTACAGGTCAAACGACAACAGCTATCAACTTCAAACTTTTTTTCAATGTGGTTCCTCATCTAACTTAGATCTGTATAGTTTTGTGGCATTATCGGGGGGTAACTTTTTTGTATAAATTCTAGAAATTTCATAAATACCCATTAGAATAACATAGCGGAAAAAAAAAAAAAAAATCCAAAAAAAATGAAATTTTGCGTGAAGTTGAATTACATTTTGATACACATTTCTAAAAAATTTCAGCTTGATCGGGTCAGCCATTTCGAAGAAAAAACATAAAATGTGCTAAATTGGTACCACTTAAGTTTTTACCCATTTTTACCCATACTATTACTATCCGCTCGTCTAACAACGCATATATGGCATTTTCCTAGCCTAAATACCAATATAACTCTAAAAAATGAGATCATTGACTTCATACAAACGCGTAATTCATATTTATAATTGGCTATACCGTGCACGATCAATTTACTCATGTAAAAAACCCTTTAGCGGGATGTGATTTCTTTCCTTCAGTCACACTCAACCGAGTGGACTTGCCAGTCAGCCAATAGCATTGCGTGACTTATTTTAAACGTTGTTTTCATCGAAACTAGCTGGGATTGTTCCAAAAGCCTTCTCAATGAGAGGATGTACGAGTAATTAGCCTGTAAATCGAGTCCGGTCCATCTTTTGCCATGGGATATTCCCGCTGTTATGTCGTTAGGATGTTACTCTATTGGAAAACGCAGCACATGCGTTGTAGGATGAGCGACATACTAGGAAAACGTTGTAATGGCCGCAAAGTTTTTTTTTATGAATTTTAGAAATTTCAGAAATACCCATTAGAATAACGTGGCGAAAAGAAAAAAAAAATTCTTAAGAATGAAATTTTGCGTGAAGTTGAATTACATTTTGATACGCATTTTAAAAAAATTTTAGCTTGATCGTGTCAGCCATTCTGAAGAAAAAACATAATTTGTGCTACTTTGGTACCACTCGAAGCAGTTTTCACCCATTTTTACCCATACTACTACTATCCGCTCGTCTAACAACGCATACATGGCGTTTTCCTGGTTAAAATAAAATACCGAAAAAACAGCAGAAAAGCAGTATTATTCTATACTTACAGCAGCTTGCACAAGGCCACCTTGAACCTTTGGTTTGAGTCAGATCAGGTTCATCTTGTACAGGAATGCACCCCATGATATTTGTCTCCGCGTTCTACACATCGATAGCTACCCATGCTTGTGTTTGTCACGGTAATAATCGCAGGATATCACCTTAAAATAATTTTACAGATGTCTCCACGTCAAAAAAAAAACATTCTTACCTGCATCGGTATGATCCTGACTCCTTCGTCCTTCGCTGCCCACGCGGGTACCTGGGGCGTCGGTTTCTGTTGACTCATCCACGGCGTCGGTGCCTTGTTGAGCTGGATAGGACTGCCTGTACCGGGCGTCGCCGTCGTCGGCAACTCGGCGCTGATCGGTGGGATGTACAGGGAGCCGAGCTGGGCGCGGGAAATGATAGACGTCGCGGGGGCCTCTTTAGGGGGCGAGGGACGTTTTGTCGGCGGGCTGTAATGAGATGATGAACACGGAAGTTATTAGACGAGCTTTAGCGAGAATTCAATTTGACATACTGAAAAAAATTGGAGTTCGTTTTTTTATGTTTTTTTGTCGGTTCTCCACAGGTCAAACGGCTATAGCTATCAACTTCAAACTTTTTTTCAATATGGTTCCTCACCTAACTTAGATCTGTATAGTTTTATGGCATTATCGGCGGGTAACTTTTGTTTTTATGAATTTTAGAAATTTCAAAAATACCCATCAGAATAACACAGAGAAAAAAAAAGAAAATATTCTTATTTTCCAAAAAAATGAAATTTTGCGTGAAGTTCAATTACATTTTGATACACATTTCTAAAAGTTTTCAGCTTGATCGGGTCAGCCATTTTGAAGAAAAAACATAAAATGTGCTAAATTGGTACCACTCGAAGCAGTTTCAACCCATTTTTACCCATACTATTACTATTCGCTCGTCCAACACCGCTTTTCCTAGTAGACTACAATACTACTATGGTTTTGTCCATACACATTCTATAGAACACCAAATCTAAATATATTCTCCGATTCACATTAAAAGTAAATGAGTATAGAGTACAGAACAAATGCAGAGTGCTTTGGTATGTTCAACTCACTTGTCATATTGCGCAGTATTCTGTGGACGCTGCATATACACATTCCCTTGCGGCCCATCATTGGCTGGTCTCTGCGTGAACATTGTCGGTTGTGGCCCCTCATTGGCTGGACGTTGCGAATACATAGTCGGTTGCGGCCCCTCATTGGCTGGTTGTCTTTGTTGAACGTATACATTGGGTGATTCTCTTTGTTGAACTTGCTGTTGTTGGGCATATGCTTCTTGCTCCGACTAAAAATATTTGAAAAATTAGTCCAGACTATAAATGAATTTGCCATTGTGACAATTGCACAATGGCAATTGTGCAATTCAAACAGTATTTTCGAAGGGGAGAGAGTATCAAATAAATTGTTCAGAAAGAGAATCCAGGAAGAAGAGTTATTGAAATAGTGCTGATTATCGTTTCATGTCATAACTTATTTATAATATTCTGAGTGTTTTCGTTTTTGTGGACGTGTTTTTAGACGAGCTTTAGCGAGGATTCAATTTGACATACTGAGAAAAATTGGTGTTCATTTTTATTTATTTTTTTATGTTTTTTTTCATGTTTTTCTGTCGGTTCTCCACAGGTCAAACGGCTACAGCTATCAACTTCAAACTTTTTTTCAATATGGTTCCTCATCTAACTTAGATCTGTATAGTTTTGTGGCTTTATCGGGTAGTAACTTTTTTCATGAATCTTGGAAATTTCAAAAATACCCATTAGAATAACATGGCGGAAAAAAGGAAAATATTTTCATTTTCCAAAAAAATGAAATTTTGCGTGAAGTTGAATTACATTTTGATACACATTTCTGGAAATTTCCAGCTTGATCGGGTCAGCCATTTTGAAGAAAAAACATAAAATGTGCTAAATTGGTACCACTCGAAGCAGTTTTCACCCATTTTGACCCATACTATTACTATCCACTGGTCTAACAACGCATATATGGCGTTTCCCTAGTTAGCAAACAATTATCACTCAACAATGGATGAGATTCAATTCACCTTATCATGTCGGAGTCCGGTAGGCCTCAATACCGGATTCTTCGGTATAACCAGCTGGGGATGTCCGGACACCCCTCCTATCACGTTACCCCCATACTGTTGTGGAGGCGGTGGGGGTGGTCCTGGCGACGTACCACCACCCCTGTTGCCGTTGTTGTTGTTGTTATTCATCATCATGCCGGGGGGTGGTGGTGGGGGCGGCGCCGGTGGGAAGACGGGTACAGCTATTTGGGGGTGAGACATCGGCGACGCTGATGATGGTGATAGGCTTGACGCTGGCTGTGGTTGAAAGAAATTAATTAGACGAGCTTTAGTGAGGATTCAATTTGATATACTGAAAAAAATTGGTGTTCGTTTTTATGTTTTTTTTTTTTAATGTTTTTTGTCGGTTCTCCACAGATCAAACGGCTACAGCTATCAACTTCAAACTTTTTTTTCAATATGGTTCCTCATCTAACTTAGATCTGTATAGTTTTGTGGCATTATCGGGGAGTAACTTTTTTTTATGAATTTGAGAAATTTCAAAAATACCCATTAGAATAACATGGCGGAAAAAAAAGAAAATATTTTCATTTTTCCAAAAAAATGAAATTTTGCGTGAAGTTGCATTACATTTTGATGCACCCTTTAAAATTTTTCAGCTTGATCGGGTCAGTCATTCCGAAGAAAAAACATAAAATGTGCTAAATTGGTACCACTCGAAGCAGTTTTTACCCATTTTTACCCATACTATTACTATCCGCTCGTCTTACAACGCATATATGGCGTTTTCCTAGTGTTAGCGTTGCATTGTGAATGGGTCTATAGAACAACCCTCCCTGGGGTCATCAATGTTTCATCCCCGAAAGCTCGTTTACACGACGTACCTTAGCCGGCTGTTCAGCCACGCCCTCCGCCGCCGCGTTGCGTTCGATGCGCCGCTGCATCCTCGGACTCTTGATCTGACTCAGGTCTATTCCGCCCGGCGTGTACGTGAAGGGTTTCTTATCTTTCGACATCATTGCGTTGAGAACCGCTGCCGGTGGCTCCTTACCACGTCCTCTCGTGTCGGCGATCTGGGAACACAATTCACGACTGTATACCTTTTCTACTCTATGTTCAGATTGGACAATTTACTTGTCTCACTAAAGTGAATCCCCGCCGCCGACCGGATTTACAGAGGTTTTTCATGGTTTCACTCTGTAGTCCAGACTAATGCTGTGACGGTTCCTACAATAAGTCGGCCATGACCGCTTCCTTCACAATATCCTTCCCATTACTCAAGAACCTTCATCTCATCATCCCATCATCTCATTAATCATCCATCCGATGTCGTTAGATCTCAGTTATCATAACAGTAAGTCGTTAAACCCAATATAAAAAAAACTAAAGTGAAACCCTCCGTTAACAAGAGGGGGCGCCTGAAGTGTGAATACCGGAATAAAGTCGACTGGGTTTTGTGACATGGGTTTGGGTGCCCAACCTTACCTGTACCCCGAGGGGTTTACAACTCGCAAATTTGGTGTACACCTGATTTCAGGTGATTTCAGAGATTTCAAGAGATTTCAGGTGATTTCAGAGGAATTCAAGAAATTTCATGCGGATTTCAAGGGGATTTCAAGTATTCCAGTTTGTTATCTCGGTAGACCCACGGTGGTTTTCTCCTACAGTGTGGAATTGCCGGGTCAACTTGGCACCTCCACAAATTATAATATACCTACCAATTCTTCTCATCCTTAACATTTCTATTACATAAACTAAATCAACAGTGAGATTGACAGAAATAATGTATTGGGAAGTTACCTCTGTGGTTATTCTCGTGGTTGGTAGACCTAGCACCCCTGGGACGGGGGGTGGTGGGGGTGGAGGGGCGGCAAAAGAAGGCGCCACATTCACGGTTCCGCCATCTGAAATATTATACATACGCATGAAACTTTTAGTGTTATACTTGTAAATGTCACTAAACAACGATTTACTAAAAAAATATATTTATAGAGAAACGAATTGAATGAAAAATTGAGTGAAATTACGATGAATGGAAAATTTAATGAAATACAGCTTGATGAAAATTGAATGGAATTCATTTTTTTTAATTGTGCTCAACGACCCCACCAACAGCTAGGTTGTTTAGAATAACATGTCGGAAAAAAAGAAAATATTTTCATTTTCCAAAACAATGAAATTTTGCGTGAAGTTGAATTACATTTTGATACACATTTCTAAAAAATTTCAGCTTGATCGGGTCAGCCATTTTGAAGAAAAAAAATAAAATGTTCTAAATTTGTACCACTCGAAGCAGTTTTCACCCATACTATTACTATCCGCTCGTCTAACAACGCATATATGGCGTTTTCCTAGTAAATTTTCTTTTCATGTTTGATTCTTTTTTACGTTTTCTGATTTTGTCAGTGTTACCATATGATCAGAATCAGTTCTAACACCACCACAAGGGCATAATAATGGATGGTATATTTTCTTCACATATACCCAATTCCTTTCATCCAGAAGAACTTCCCTGATAGAGTACCTTATTCCAGTCACACGAAACATACTGTATAGATAACTCGAGTCAACTCACCAGCAGGAATTCCAGGACTGGGAGAACCGCCTCCAGACAATTGACTGGACTGGCGCCTGGAACACACAAAACACAACTCATCAGATTTATGAATACCTAAATAATAATAATAATAATATTTATTGACAGGTTACATATGTTACATGTTGCATATTATGTTTCGTCACTTTCACAGTACAATAAGAAGTCATGTCACCGTTATCTTACATACAAATCTGTTATACAATAAAATTAATTTTCAATTAGATGACTTTTTACTTTTTAGACGAGCTTTAGCGAGGATTCAATTTGACATACTGAAAAAAATTGGTGTTCGTTTTTATGTTTTTTTTTTTAACGTTTTTTGTCGGTTCTCCACATGTCAAACAGCTACAGCTATCAACTTCAAACTTATTTTCAATATGGTTCCTCATCTAACTTAGATCTGTATAGTTTTGTGGCATTATCGGGGGTAACTTTCATTTTTATGAATTTTAGAATATTCAAAAATACACGTTAGAAAAACACAGCGGAAAAGAAAATATTTATATTTTCCTAGAAAAATGAAATTTTGCGTGAAGTTGAATTACATTTTGATACACATTTCTATAAATTTTCAGCTTGATCGGGTCAGCCATTCTGAAAAAAAGAAACATAAAATGTGCTAAATTGGTACCACTCGAAGCAGTTTTTACCCATTTTTACCCATACTATTACTATCCGCTCGTCTAACAACGCATACATGGCGTTTTCCTAGTTATAATTTTATGTTAACTCATACCATTCTAAAGTAATTATACCAGAAATTGTAGTTGCACTAGATCAACTCTATACCATGGCCTGCGAATCTGAACATCAGAGTCCATGATCACTACCACTGAGCCATCTCATACTAGCTGACCTTCGTGCCATATGCCTCTTGATTGAGTTACTTTACATATTTATGCTGATATTGTATGCACAATAACCACATAATGTGTCCTTATAAGGCCTAAATCATCCGCCATCCCGGAGTCAAACGACCTACCTACGTCATCCATCTGCAACAATTACACAGATTATACGGTCTAATTAGAAGAGCGTTAGCGAAGATTTCCATCCTACTTTTACGGAGCTTTGTCTGTGTGTTTTTTTTTTTCTTGTTTTTTTTGTAAGCACTGCACAGGTCGCAGGGTTTGACCGATCGACATGAAACTTTTTTTTTACGCAAACTTATCCAACTTAGAACCCTATAGTTTTGGGGTCAAATCGGTCGGGCCATTTTTGAGAAACATCATCTAGAAGTTTATAAAAACCTCATAAGATTAGGTCGGGCAGAAAAAAAATAAAAATAAAATCTCTCCAATATAAATCAAATTTTCTCGAATGTAAACACGGAAATTATACACATTATTAAAAATTAATATGCAATTCGGACCAGCCGTTTCGAAGAAAATAATGTAATACATGTTCTTTATTCATCGAATAGATAGAAATAATAGCAGGGAAATGTTGCATTATTGTTGAAAAACCCCTTACGTGAGTTCCTTACGATCAACGGTGACCAGTTTATAATGTAGTGCCGTAGTTGCCTGTGCTACGGGGGACGGTGAAATTGTTCTCTCTCTCTCTCTCTCTCTCTCTCTCTCTCTCTCTCTCTCTCTCTCTCTCTCGCTCTCTCCCTCTCTCTCTCTCTCTCTCTCTCTCCCCCTCTCTCTCCCTCTCTCCTCTCTCTCTCTCTCTCTCTCTCTCTCTCTCTCTCTCTCTCTCGCGAACCACTAGAACTAAACTAGGTTATACAATTAGTACAATCGTATCCACGAGATATGAAGGTTCCGATTGACCGTCTCCCCATCCTAAACCACTATCGCCCGGGTGTTTTCCTTTTTTTTTCTCTTGTGCAACTAGTATCCACGAGAGGTCGACCGTCTCCCCTATCCTACAATGCTAGCGCACGGGGGGTTCGAGCCTTCATATCTAGTGAATACTATTAGTTTACGTTGTTGTTTTTGTCTCTGTTAGAATGCAAGCTTTGCCAAAGCAAATGATCGTTCTCTCTCTTCTGTCCGGCTGACTTTTTGGCGTGACATTGGCTGGCCAATCTGTTGGTTGGAATAGCCAATAAGATTGTCAATTAACCTGTCAGAGAGTAATGGATGAGACCAGAGTGTTTGCCAAAGTACAAATAATAAAGAAGATTATTATATTTAGGAAAATGTAATATATATTGGAAGTATTTAATATTTGGGTATGTTTATGTTGGCGTATGTCAAGTAAAGTAACATATTTGAAAAATAACCTTCCTTTTTTTTTATTAGACGAGCTTTAGCGAGGATTCAATTTGACATACTGAAAAAAATTGGTGTTCGTTTTTATGTTTTTTTTTTATGTTTTTTGGTCGGTTCTCCACAGGTCAAACGGCTACAGCTATCAACTTCAAACTTTTTTTCAATATGGTTCCTCATCTAACTTAGATCTGTATAGTTTTGTGGCATTATCAGGCGGTAACTTTTTTTTATGAATTTTAGAAATTTCAAGAATACCCATTAGAATAACATGACGGAAAAAAAAGAAAATGTTTTTATTTTCCAAAAAGATGAAATTTTGAGTGAAGTTGAATTACATTTTGATACACATTTCTAAAGATTTTCAGCTTGATCGGGTCGACGAAGATGAGATGACGAAAAAAAGTTTGAAGTGGCTGTAGCCGGTTGACCTGTGGAGAACCGACAAAAAAAACATAAAAAAAAAAACATAAAAACGGACACAAATTTTTTTCAGTGTGTCAAATTGAATCCTCGCTAAAGCTCGTCTAATAACTTCACTCTCAGTAGGTTCCACCTGATCGGAGATACATTATTATGTATCAACACCCTGAATAATAAGTCGAGGATATCTATCTACAAAGTCTGTACGGTTATTATTAGGCCGCGAGGTTAAAAAGTGATACAGTTCGTGGTATGAGACTTGACGGTCCCGATCGACCGTCTTCCTATCACTTAACTAGAACGTTCGGGTGTTTCAAGTTGCCAACCTAATGAAGAGTTATAGTGACATTCGAAGGCGAATCTTGATATAAATTGTAATTAATACTAAGCTAATAAATAAGCTAATAAATGAGCTAACATATATAAATATAGTGGAGGTGGATGTGGTGATGGTTTTGGGGGAAAATGACACAGAAATAGATAGTAAAATTTGATTTGTAGAGTGCATGAGAAGTGATAATTGACTGGACGTTGCCATGGTGAATATTGATGGCCTAATGACGCCACCATCATCTAGATATTTTGGGGTACGAAATACTGGTGGGTAATATTTAATAGATGTTCATGAAAACGCGGAAACAATTCTCTAGCCAACTGAAGTTTAGTTTAAAATATGATGATGATTATTGTTTGCTTAACGACCCCACCAACAGCTAGGTTATACGGGGATACGAATGAGCATGTATTAATGAAACTATGAAGTGATGATAAGTGAAAGGACGTTTACAAAAACCCATTCCTTATGCGGGACTCGAACCCACGCCCAACGGTGACTTCAGTTTCTGAAGCGATGCCTCAGCTGACTGAGCTACCGAGGGCGGCTTTAGTGAATATAATTAGCAAATTAACCAATTGTCAACCTTGATTACGTATGTTACTTTCGTACCTCAATAGATATTAAACTAATTAATACACAATAATACTTAGGGCCCATATTACCAATAATAAAAATGTGTTAACTAAGCTAATTAATCAATTGCAGTACAAAAATAACATTGGTAACCAAGGGTAATAACAAGCTAATCCACTAATTATCGCTTAATCAACACATCTATTATTCGTAAAACTGGACCTTAACTAATTACTGTTCCCCCCCCCCTCTCCCCCCCTCATATACTGACCTATCCCAACGACCTTATACTGATTCACAAACATAGCTATTATATCAATTGCAGTACAAAAATAACATTGGTAACCAAGGGTAATAACAAGCTAATCCACTAATTATCGATTAATCAACAAATTTATTATTCGTAAAACTGGACCTTAACTAATTTCTGCTCCCCCCCTCCCCCCCTCATATACTGACCTATCCCCCCCTCCCCCCCCCCCCCCCCCCCTCATATACTGACCTATCCCAACGACCTTATACTGATTCACAAACATAGCTATTATATCAACCTCTTGTTTTAAACAATGAAAAAAAGGTTTTTGATTGTATAATATACAGCTGTAACATTATTATCGGATGAGCGAAGTGAGAGGGATGCCATTGAAATGTCAATATGTTAGTAATAACCCCGAATAAGATAACAAATACAGGGTTCAGCCCTTATTTGTTAACACCAGTGTCTTCAGCGGGCGTGAAATATAGGGGTAGTGAGGGTATACCGGGGCAGGGGGGCTAGGGGGGCCCGGGAACAAGAGGTAAATAAGATATTTAATATTATTAGTGACCTACTAAAGATACGAAATTGAGATTTAGCGTGAATTTCTCAATACCAAGGACAATTGTAAAGGTTATAGGTAAAGAATGACGAAAATGATGAATGATGAATTTTGTTAATAATACAAGAACAGAGAAAAAGAGAGACGAAAGAAGATTTCAAGAAAAAGAAGGAGAAGAAGAAGAAGAAGATCAAGATAATGAGAAGATTCAAGATTTTTTTTCCCCAGTGTGAATGTTTGAATTGTTTTCTAACCCTGAAATTATTACCTAGTTTAAGATTTGTTTTGTTTGTTAAATGAGTTATCATATTTTAATTATTCTTTGGGGTGGTAAGATCGCCCTTGTGGTGCCCCGTTCAAACGATCTAATCTTTCATCCATAGCCTTAATTGGGGAACAATGATTTTGTACCAAATTTCGATGTTATTGAAAAAAAAAAAAAAGTATGAATAAAGGTACGAGAACAGCAAAAGCATCATTTGCTAAAACAAAAATTATCATCAAAAAACAGATATTTCACTAAATCAACAACCATTGGACTCTTGATTACAATAATTAGACGAGCGTTAGCGAGGATTCAATTTGACATGCTGAAAAAAATTGGTGTTCGTTTTTATGTTTTTTTTTTTTTTTTTTCATATGTTTTTTTGTCGGTTCTCCATAGGTCAAACGGCTACAGCTATCAACTTCAAACTTTTTTCAATATGGTTCCTCATCTAACTTAGATCTGTATAGTTATGTGGCATTATCGGGCGGTAAATTTTTTTTTATAAGTTTTAGAAATTTCAAGAATACCCATTAGAATAACATGGCGGAAAAAAAAGAAAATATTTTAATTTTCCAAAAAATGACATTTTGCGTGAAGTTGAATTACATTTTGATACACATTTCTAAAAATTTCAGCTTGATCGGGTCAGCCATTTTGAAGAAAAAACATAAAATGTGCTAAATTGGTACCACTCGAAGCAGTTTTCACACATTTTTACCCATACTATTACTATTCGCTCGTCTAACAACGCACATATGGCGTTTTCCTAGTTATAAACAACACTGTCAACAACCTGCGTTAATCTCTCTCATCTTATCTCATCTTACCTGTATCAATGTCTAATCTTCTAATTGCTAGTCTAACACCGCTCTTGAATCCTAACTCTCGTTCTGTATCCTTAGCACTTCAACACTACACTAACTTCAATACTCCTCTGTCCCTTTCACTACTGCACTTCTATCCACCACACATGAAGGCCGGCTACCAACAGAATAAACATTAAAACTTTTGTTTTTGTACAGAAAAACACTGCAGATTTCAATATTTAAAGCTTTTGGAAGATGTAGTTTCCTCACTAAATCGTTAATTTCGGAATGAATAATTATAAACACTAAAAATATAAAAGTTTTACAAATATAAAAATGTATTTGTATTTGTTAGGTTTGTAGATAATCTTCTTCTCACTTGGATACAAATATATTAATTAACATTATCATTTCAATCGACCGTCTCCCCTATATTAAACATTGAATGATTGGGAGGTTCGAACATTCATCTTTACATGTAATTTCCAATTTTATATATTTGAATCCTCCGGTCGACCGTCGCCCCTATTGATTTACATTGAACGATTGTAGTTCCGAACCGTCTGTAAGGATGTGAAGCGATGACGGCTATTGAAACTGGGTTAAAGCAACTGACATTGGTACAGTTGTGTTACCAGTGGCCTCTGGGTATGCCGTATAAGGAAGACCGGGACAGACACACGAGTTTTAATAAAAACGATTAAATTACATTGAATGGTCATTGATTAAATACTAAATAGCGGTTACTTAGTGTTTGTTTTTAGATTGATTAAAAACTAGAACAGGTTATTCGTTAATAAAGACGTCAATCATACTTAGAGCCAGTTGTACCAAGAGTGATGATTAGTGAATTAGGCAAAAATTAGCAAATTAACTTGTTATCACCCTTGGTTACCTATGTTATTTTTGTACCTCAAGTAATGATTAACTAATCAATATTTAATCATCAGTTGGTACAATCGGCTCTTAACTGTTAAGTTAAAGAAGGATTTAATTTAATTTTAATTTCGATATTATGCTATTGGTTAATGATGATTTTTTTTAAACTCTAAACGGAAACTATTCATAGTGAAAATCTCGGAATAATTTGATGAGAGAATAGAACCTGAGCCGCCCCGGTGGCTCAGTCAACTATAGCTAGCGGTAGAAACTGAAGTCACCGTTGGGCGTGGGTTCGAGTCCTGCATAAGGCATGGGTTCTTGTAAACGTCCTTTCACCTATCAGCACTTCATCGTTTCATTATCATCCGCTCATTCGTACCCCCGTATAACCTAGCTGTTGGTGGGGTCGTTAAGAAACATGGAGAGCCGCCCCGGTGGCTAAGTCAATAGCGGTAGTAACTGAAGTCACCGTTGGGTGTGGGTTCGAGTCCCGCATAAGGCATGGGTTCTTGTAAACTTCCTTTCACCTATCATCACTTCATCGTTTCATTATCATCCGCTCATTCGTACCCCCGTCCCCGTATAACCTAGCTGTTGGTGAGGTCGTTAAGCAACATTAAAAAAAAAAACATGGACATGTCATGTATGTAATGAATATGAATATGTAATGCGAGATTCATGTTTTGTGACCATTTTTCATTGTCAACTAAAGCATAAATTATCGTAGTGGCTTTCCAGATGAACGTATTGTTGTGAAACTGCTTCACACCATTCAGAGAAGCACCTCCTAAAATACGGCCGATCCATAATAAACATTCTTAATATTCTCACAAATAATCACCCTGGTGGGAAACTTTTTTCCCTATGGTGACTGGTGACGCCCTAATACACACTTAACATCCTCCAAGAATCAAGAAACAAGATGTGGTACCTTTTGTAGTTGACTGTGCAGTGAAAGACGGGTAGTCTCTTGGCAGGCGTTGAAGTCAGAACAAAATACACAGGCTCCACAAAACCAGACATTATACATCCACTTAGTCCTACACACAGGTCAAATCTAAAGGTAATGTTTCAACAATGATTTATTATATATTATATTTATTGAAAAAAGTCTGTCTTATATACATAAGATTGTTTAAAAAACACAGAATAAAAATCAATTAATTAAAATATCAAAAATAACCATAATAAAATATTTGAAAGAGTAAAATAACACACGATCTTTTTCAATCTTTACACCTATTGGCTTTAATTCACCGCGGATTTTTCCATTAAATTAAATCTATCCCCTCAACTTATGAAGAATCATTTTTTTTAAATTCAAATTTTTACAAATTAATTTATATATTTCAAATTATCGAAAACGAAAAACTCAGCCGATACTTCTCACTAACGTTGGAATAAATGCGTTAGATGTTTACACAGTTCACTGTTTCTTCCACTACTGGCAACCTTTCCACCACAAACATACATCCATCTCATTTCACATTACTCACTATTGTCAACTGAAAACCGCACAATTCCCCATTTACACATCACTACAACATTGCAGGTTTCATTTGAAAATCACTCTACCCATTGCATAAGTGCGTAATGTAATATAACTACTAAACAACATGATCTTGGTGTATTCGTTTTGGTGGTTCGAAACCTCTGAAGGTTATGTTATTAAATAGAAGAAACGGTCGGTTGGAAACTTCAATATTCAAATAATGAGATTTTTCTAGTTGTTGATGAATCGAGACACCCGGTGTTAATGTTAATTGGTAATAAAGACGGTCGATCGGGACCTTCAATATAAACATTGTGTATAGTATAAATAACGTGAACTAGGTAATTACACCATATATGACCAAGATAGTATTGTAATTTGTGATTTATCACGCAGGTAAAATAAGGAATACAATTAGAAGTTGTATAATTTGTAATGTTTGTAGTTTGACTCATTTGACATACTTTTTCTGACATTGAATGTTTTGAAGTGTCAAAGTGACATCACGTTTGGAGGTAATATGTCCAAATCACAGTTCATGGTGAAGTTTAATCTGTCAAAAAAAAAAAAAATGAGTATTTAAGGCGTCCCCAGTCAGTGAGAATTTTTCTACAAGTCAAGTCGGAAAGAGCTCAGGAAATTAAATTCACCGGCACATGTAGCGCAGTGGTTAACACGCTCGCTTCATGTGATCCGGGAGGCGAGGGGAATTCCGAACCCAGTTCGATCCCCGCCGCCGACCATCTTTACAGAGGTTTTTCATGGTTTCCTCTGTAGTCTAGGCTAATGCCGGGATGGTTCCTACAATAAGTCGGCCATGACCGCTTCCTTCCCACTATCCTTCCCATTACCCAAGAACCTTCATCTCATCATCCCATCATCTCATTAATCATCCATCCGACGCCATTAGATCTCAGTTATCATAACAGTGCGTCGTTAAACCCAATATATATATAAAAAAAAAATAAAAAAAAGAGTTGAAATGAGACACCATCTCAAGGCGGCGAAACAACGCAACCCTCAATGCATCTAGCTTCTGAATTCCATTCGATGACAATAGCTGAGGTATTTAAAGAATGCAAGACAACCATCTCAGAGTAAAACCTTTACAAACTCTGGAATGTATTAACCAGCATGTGATTTACTCTCTCTTGTCTTCGTAACTATTCCATCTTGACATTTACAACTGTGAATGGTCGACACCACTTATCGTCCATTATAAACTATGCCATGGGATGGACGATTGAACTATCAGAATGAAGATATTATTCATTGTGATTATCTCCGAATGATCGAAACGTATGTTTGTTAATTATAAATGATATAAAAGAACCGACGTTCGTAATGTCAGGGTCAATGTGAAGATGCACGGCATACTCGATGTTTTATTATAGATTAATTTGTTTACTTTTATTGTAGACATTGGCTTTTGAATGAGAAATGCATTTCATTTTTTTTTTTAGTTTTGAGATAATGTAATTTTCCTGACTCTTAATATAATCTTCCTGTCCGCAATCAATGGTTCAATCCGAAATTGAGATTTCATTGTCAATATAATCTGTAAACATTAAACAGATAAGTTGTTTGAGGCTTTCGCGACCTGTATATGAGGTATTAGATATTGGGTTATTAAGAATATATATATAAATATAAATATATCAAATTCATATTATATATAAATATAATATAAATAAATAAATATATATAAATATATAAATAAATATTAAAATATAATATAAATATAAAATATATAAAACCCAATATATAATACCTCATTAAACAGATACTCTGGGTGGATTGCAAGAACGAAGTTTCAACCCCGGCCTACTTTAGACGCCGTCTAAGTAAAAAATAGCATTGCCTCTACAATGCTATTTTGTATTTAGACGGAGTCTAAATTAGACCGGGGCTTAAACTTCGTTCTTGCAATCCACCCTTTTTCCATATACCATGCGATGCGTCGAGTACGTGTAAGACAGTGTCTTCTAATTTTAAGTTCGTTTAATATCACTAGGAAAACGCAGAATGTGCGTTGTGCGGTCACAACGCACAGTGCGTCGTTGAACCCAATATATGAAAAAAAAGTATATACTTCAATAATTTGTGTATTGCAGAAATAAGGCACTCATCTTGAACATTCTTCTACATTCTCTTGCGACGATTCCCATCTAAAGAAACTTTCAGACTAGTCAGGGAAAATAATGGAATATTACGACATAACGTTATGAAAACGGCAGTCATTATATGAATTATATAAAATTATATCATTATATGGAATACAAATTTCTAACAGTTTCTCTAATTATTATATTTTGTCACTATGTTTGACTCATATACAGGTACATAACATATAGGCTATCAGTAATGAGTTAGTATGAAAGAAAAACCCATATTGGAAAGTGAGAGTTTTTGTAATTATGTCTTATTGCATAAATTCACGTACGTTTTTATTTTCTTATTTACCTGGAAAAATACCTAACTTTATAACCCAATAAACAAATCGTGTTATATATAGTTCCACTTTCATCACATATCTTGAAGATTATAGGCAATTGTTTTTACTGGGATATTATTCGATTACAAATGTTGATCTTTATTAGACAAGCTTTAGTGAGGGTTCAATTTGACATACTGAAAAAAATTGGTGTTGGTTTTAATTTTTTTTTTTAATGTTTTTTTGTCGGTTCTCCACAGGTCAAACGGCTACAGCTATCATCTTCAAACTTTTTTATTATGGTTCCCCATCTAACTTAGATCTGTATAGTTTTGTGGCATTAACTTTCATTTAAAATTTTAGAAATTTAAAAAAAAAACATTAGAATAACACAGCGGAAAAAAAAAAAAAATATTTCCATTTTCCAAAAAAATGAAATTCTGTGTGAAGTTGAACTACATTTTGATACACATTTCTGAAAATTTTCAGCTTGATCGGGTCAGCCATTTTGAAGAAATAACATAAAATGTGCTAAATTGGTACCACTCGAAGCAGTTTTTACACATTTTTACCCATACTATTACTATCCGCTCGTCTAACAACGCATATATGGAGTTTTCCTAGTAAATCTAACGTGCTGCAATTGGTATAACAATTTTAATACAGAAAATATCCTCATTTACATTATTTTGAATTTTCTCATTCTTATTGCTCAGCTCATATCAAACGGTTAACTGAAATGTACGAAACTTTTCATAATTTTATGTAATAGATCTCACTTAGTTTAATTTTCTAGAAACCTTATTTGTCATATACTTGTATTCTCGTAAGAAGAAAGTCGTCTACCAGCCCAACAGTCACAAATATCACCGTCCTATTCGAATGTGGTAATTTTGGATCAACACTTGATCCGTCCTGACGTGGTTTTTCGTGGTTTCCCACAGTCCTCGAAGTGAATGCTTGGATGAAGTACTAATTGGCCACGACCTTTAATTAGTAGAGTGATAGGCCTAGTTATATCGAGGGCTGTCACTCCTTTTTTTATCCTTTGTATAATGATGAACTTTGCACCTGCTGTCATTGGAAGAAGTGAACATTGCCTAAGAGACTTAGTTCAAACTTCAAAGTGAAAGATATCAACATCCGTGTGGTTGAATTATTCCTAATACCAATGTTGGTAGTGTCCGGATATATCGCAAAAACAGTTTATATTGTGTTCCGGACTTTCGACAACTGAAGACTTTTATCTGCGACGAAGAAGTGTGGTCACAGACAGCGTAGACCTGGTGTCAAAGTTCATTGCTTTGATTTTGAAATAATAATAAAATAGGGTGGTAAGATCGCCCTTGTGGTGCTCCGTCCAAACGATCCTACTCTCATCCTTAGCCTTAATTGGGGAACAATGATTTTGTATCAAGTTTCGATGTTATTAAAAAAAATATATATATATATGATTTTCAACTGGCATGACGTCATTTCCATAGTGTAATGAGCCTACACCAAGCACTACAACAATGAACCTACAACCAACCTTATGCAACCATGTTCTCACTTGAGTTGTTACGAACGACCGTCTTCTGTACCCGACACCTCAAGCGCACGGGTGTTTCGCTCCTTCACTTCTCGTGCACATGTTCGTCAATAATCCACACAACTTTAGCCTTGACATAGAATCTGTGTTCCGACCTTAGTACACTTGAATCATCACGTGTGTGACGTCACAACGGTCAGATTTACGTGTTATTCGGGTACTCATTAGCATGTGATGACGTCATCTAGAATATCGCGCACATTTGTTGTCGAGATCATTCTGTGAGCTTTTGGATACTCAATGTCATGTGATGGAGGACATATTTGAAAACTGTGCCCAACATTAGCATGGTTAGTGCTACTAGGAAAACGCCATATATGCGTTGTTAGACGAGCGGATAGTAATAGTATGGGTAAAAATGGGTAATAACTGCTTCGAGTGGTACCAATTTAGCACATTTTATGTTTTTTCTTCGAAATGGCTAACCCGATCAAGCTGAATATTTTTAGAAACGTGTATCAAAATGTAATTCAACTTCACCAAAAATTACATTTTTTTGGAAAATAAAAATATTTCTTTTTTTCCGTCATGTTATTCTAATGGGTATTCTTGAAATTTCTAAAATCCATAGAAAAAAGTTACCCCCCCGATAATGCCACAATACTATACAGATCTAAGTTAGATGAGAAACAATATTGAAAAAAAGTTTGAAATTGATAGCTGTAGCCGTTTGACCTGTGGAGAACCGACAAAAAAACATGAAAAAAAAAACATTAAAACGAACACCAATTTTTTTCAGTATGTCAAATTGAATCCTCGCTAAAGCTCGTCTAAATAGAATACAAATGAAAAATTCTGGGTAAATTTGGTTTCACATCAGAAAAAATAATTATTAAAATCTATGAGAATTATATTGAGATAAACTCTAGTTGTTATGTTTCAAAAATATCATAAGTTTTGTCTCGATCAACCGTCTACCGTATGAAATACCATCACCAGTCGTTGGTTTCGACCCGTCAAGATGGTGATCGGAGGTGTATTAGTCAGATTTTATTCTAGCGGTGATGTAAACAGGGAAATGGAAGAATCAATTAATCATACTCGCTCAACAGTTAACTGTCAGTTATGTTGGTACCATTAATTAGTTGATGTTTTCCAGCGTACTTACTCACGAATTAAATTGGTCCTAGGAACTCGGTTCGAATTTGATTAACTGTTTAGGACTCGGGGCTTTCCAGCTATATCTCAGAGAGCCATGTTTTCATGGGATTAGTTGAGGCGGGCAACATAGCTGATTGACCAATAATTTTCATTTATTTTTCACTGGTTTTCAATATGGCACGATTTAAAATACACATATTCAACCTATTTTAGAAGAATATTTTTCAAGAATACCCATTAGAATAACATGGCGGAAAAAAAAGAAAATATTTTCATTTTACAAAAAAATGAAATTTTGCGTTAAGTTGAAATACATTTTGATACACATTTCTGAAAATTTTCAGCTTGATCGGGTCAGCCATTTTGAAGAAAAAATATGAAATGTGCTAAATTGGTACCACTCGAAGCAGTTTTTACCCATTTTTACCCATACTATTACTATCCGCTCGTCTAACAACGCATATATGGCGTTTTCCTATTTACAAATATACATAAAAATCAGTTACAATTCTATTATCAATTCATATTCAAATCCTTATCATTCTCCTTTCCTTCTTCCCTGAATTCCCTATCTCTATTCCCTAACAAAGACGTTATATAATACTGATAACCAGGATCGGGAAGAAATGTGTGTGGGAGGGCTATAAACTCAGAGCCTCTAACGCTGGCTATTTACAGATCCTATAGAGGCACCCAAGGTGTAGTAGAAGCCCGAGATGCAGTCAAACATTATACATGCTATTTTTAGTTGACCCCGAAACAGCTGGGAACTTCTTTGGATCTAATACGTGATATTTGGTTTCAGTTGAATGATGGATGTATATCTAAGAAACACATACAATATATCAATAGATGCAATACACAAGAATATACTCAGAATGACTCTGATTTCATTCAAACAAAATTGTTCAACAAACTAGGAAAACGCCATATATGCGTTGTTAGACGAGCGGATAGTAATAGTATGGGTAAAAATGGGTAAAAACTGCTTCGAGTGGTACCAATTTAGCACATTTTATGTTTTTTCTTCAAAAGGGCTGACACGATCAAGCTGAGAATTTCCAGAAATGTGTATCAGAATGTAGTCACCTTCTTTACATTATGATGAAGTAAGTTGGTATCACTACATCGTGTAAAAGCGATAGTTGCGCTACAAGCAATTGGGACCATGGAACCAGATTCTGACCGCGGAAATACTTCACTTGGAAGAAGCGAGTGGGCCACCTTCTTTATATTGTGATACAGTCAGCTGGTATCACTAGATCATGCCTTGCCGTCAAATAACATTACATTCAATCAAATCTTTCAATGTGGGGTAGAGTTTTAAAATCGCCAATTAAGGGACGTTGTCTCACGATATATAGGGGCTGTCCATAAATGACGTCCGCATTTGGGGGGGGGGGGTCATCAACCATGTGACAATTTGTGACAAGAGGGGAGGGGGGATATACACTGATGTGACATCCACATTTACACTACATATTATTCGTTTTTTCAATTTTCATGCAATGAAGTTGACGCCATATAATTTCTATGAAATTATATTTCAATGCAGAATTTAGGAGGCTGTGCATAGAAATATCGTCCAGGCCATGTGCAATTACTAAAAAATCGAGGAAAACTTTTTTTTCAATATCTTAATCCTAGTTTTCCCAAATTCGCATGAATAATTTCATGGAGGGGGGTGGTAAATATTGGCTGGATTGTGACATCATTAAAGGGAGGGGGCATCATCTCTGTGACCAACTCGGACAAGGGGGGAAGGGAGGGTCGATATACCCTAAAATTGTGTGACATCATTTATGGACAGCCCCATAGGCCTATATAGATCTAGGTAGCCGTTCAACAGAGCCTGTATTTCACGGCGAATGGTTGCCTAGGTATTCAAACGGCTTTTTAACGACATCATTAAAGTAGTTAATTGGAGAGTGTATATTGAATGAGACCATCTCTACTGGCACTTTCAGAAGAGCTACTACCCGGTACTTTAGAAACTTGAATCACGTTGAACGTGAGTTCGAGTCCCGCATAAGACACGGGTATTTGTGAACCTAATTAGACGAGTTTTAGCGAGGATTCAATTTGACATACTGAAAAAAATTGGTGTTTGTTTTTATGTTTTTTTCATGTTTTTTTGTCGGTTCTCCACAGGTCAAACGGCTACAGCTATCAACTTCAAACTTTTTTTCAATATGGTTCCTCATCTAACTTAGATCTGTATAGTTTTGTGGCACTTTCGGGTGGTAACTTTTATTTTTATGAATTTTAGAAATTTCAAGAATACCCATTAGAATAACATGGCGGGAAAAAAAAATATTTTCATTTTACAAAAAAATGTTATTTTGCGTGAAGTTGAATTACATTTTGATACACATTTCTAAATTAGTCACTAATTAAACATTTAGTGTGGCCTATACTGTAAAAAAAAATATGTTTATATAGGTTAACTATACATATACATATAAACCGGGTATTGAACACAGTTAAAACAGGTCAAACCAGAAAAACGAAACCATCATTAAAACATAATTAAAACAATCTATCTCAATCAGCAATCATCCTTATCAAGTACACCATTATTTACTCCGATAAATAAATCACAAACACAGAAAGCGGTCTTACGCATCCAGAAGACCGGGATTATCACGGCTTACATGAGGCCAATTCCTCCCTCGCCTCACTGGCTTTCCAATCTACTTGGCACTGGAATCAGCTATTGTGCCTTTTCGTGTATTATTAGATTATATAGGTGACCCGCATTGTAACGAAGGCGGAAGTAGAAAGAATTGTTGTACGCTATCCTTGATTGAAGGAAAATAGAAGAATATTGTTTATGCACGTGCTAACGCGGTGGGAGGTATCTCACGTATATATATATATATATATATATATATATATATATATATATATATATATATATATATATATATATATATATATATATATATATA
The DNA here is from genome assembly GCA_907164805.1 of Brachyptera putata. Lineage (NCBI taxonomy): Eukaryota > Metazoa > Arthropoda > Insecta > Plecoptera > Taeniopterygidae > Brachyptera > Brachyptera putata. Next base: position 3,589,343 of record OU015473.1, read on the forward strand.
TATGATGATTAAACTTCTTGGATACGATCCAATATCGAGATGTGTGGGATATTTTAGCAAAGATACGTCTCGACCGGGAATCGAGCCCGGGACCTTCAAATTGCCGGTCCGCTGCTCTCCCACTGAGCTACCGAGTCAGAGATTCTCTTATGTGAGACCCCTAGCCATAGATGATAGATTATATAGGATTCCATAGGAGGATAGAAGTACTTGCCATAAAAATGTACCTAATAATTCCTATCCCTAAAATTATTTTTGTAAAGTATACAGAAATATAAAATGTTTTCAAGTATTTGAAAAATGAATATAAAATTGACCTCATTCAACAATATGTTGACATCAAATTGATTCTGGTGTCCCTCTAAAAGGTCAAGATTGTCCTTCGCATTGAACTCTGTGAGTAGTTCCTTGTCGTCATCTCACGTGACGATCGGGCGTCTCGTGACGTCATCAGCACGGCTGGGGCGTCACGACGTTAGCGACGTCTGGCCAAATATAGCAGCAAGGTCCGTGGCATCGAGAGAGAGCGAGAGAGAGAGAGAGAGAGAGAGAGAGAGAGAGAGAGAGAGAGAGAGAGAGAGAGAGAGAGAGAGAGTGGGAGAGAGAGATAGAGAGAGGAAAAGGGAGAGAGAGAGAGAGAGAGAGAGAGAAGAGAGAGACAGAGAGAGAGAGAGAGAGAGAGAGAGAGAGAGAGAGAGAGAGAGAGAGAGAAGAGAGAGACCCGATGCAAGTAGCATTATACGCTTGGCGCCGTGCCGAGGTACATCTAATTACATCTAATCTAATTGGTGTAGACGGCTTATTACATCTGAAGGATGGCACAGACTGTGTATTCTGGACATGCTGGTGAACTTCCCTGACCTTCTTCATCCTAGTCCTCATTCGGCCAAACAATAATATTCAAATCTTAAACTATCTCTTAATTGCAAATGTCAACTTAATTTCAATTATCTTACAGCTAGGTAACCGAATAATGTTGTTAAAGGTTTTTAATTCTCGGATATTTTAAATAGATCAATTAATTCGTACTGAGAAGGATCATGTATTTTTTCAATTATTACGGTAACCTAATAAATGAAGAATTTTCGATATATTGTTGTTGAGCGAAAATATATGGGAAAAAAACGCAATTCTTTCAACGATATATAATATACTTTCACACTAGGGAAACGCAGAATATGCATGGGCGTCGGCAGCGGGGGACAAAAGGGGTGCACTTGCTCCCCCGTGGGACCTTGCAGAAATTTATTTGAAAAATTGAAATTGCTCTTTTTTAAACAATGATGTTTTTCGAAACATTGTAAGTACCGACTGTACCGGTGACATATTTTAACATGTCTTGTTACGCGGGTGGTCATGAGTCTGATGTGACTGGGGCGGGTATAGGCAAGGCTATGCCTTCGCCGACTGACGAATGTGATTTATTGGGCTATTCTTATTTATATATATATATATATATATATATATATATATATATATATATATATATATATATATATATATATATTAGTGATGCCTTCGGGTAACAAATTAGGAACCGGGTACCCGCCGGAATTACCCGGGTATTACCCGGGTAATTTAAAAAACTAAATAAAACTAGAAACTAATAACTATATGACTATATATGCTTCTCAGTTCTCGGTAAAGAATAGTATTTGGCAAGGCAACTAAATAGCGGGTGTCGGGAGAGGAATTCAGTACACTGCACGTGTGACCACAGATAACGGTAGGTGGTGCGACTAGATTTGACGAGCGCATTATGACAAGTTGAGGGAGGTCTGGGAAGGTAGGTGAAAAAAACTTATGTAGAATGCGAAGTTGAATTTCTCTCGGTAGATTGAGTGATTTATAAAAGTTATTTTCTATATTATAGGTACTGGTTAGCACAATTTCCCGGAACCTAGACGGGTACCCGGGTACCCGGGTAACAGAATATTACCCGGGTAATGCATTACCCGTACCCGACCCGGGTACCCGGGTACCCGAAGGCATCACTAATATATATATATATATATATATATATATATATATATATATATATATATATATATATATATATATATATATATATATATATATATATAAAGCAGTAAATACTAGTCTAAAAGCGTGAAAACGTGATTGTTGGCGACACAATTGCATATAATTACATTCGTATCTAGAAACATGCATGTACCTGTCAACAGATAATTCTTGATAATTAATCACATGATTATAGTGACATCTAATCTTGATTACATTGTGTTAATTAATTCAATTAGTTGAAACTTATTAATTACATGTTCAGTTCAATTATAGTATGATTCACCAAGAGTGTTCACTTATATTTAACGAGAGTAATTATTACTGTCATTATTAATCAACGGAGTATATTTAATTGTTCGGATGAATTTGTACTGAAATACAACAATAAAACTCTTGTTTTGACGCTTGTAAATATATATATATATATATATATATATATATATATATATATATATATATATATATATATATATATTTATTGATTTATTTAGGCTTTCACAAGTGTTGGTTATATTTGAATTCATTTCATTTTCGGATTATTCTTGTGTAACTGACTTTATTTATATAAATAGCGACGTTTCGAGTCAAATTACTTTGCTCATTTTCAAGCTATGAAGGTAAATTAAAATGTCCAGCCGACAAATGTTGTCATGAACTTAATTATTAGAAGATCGAATAGCAAAAGACTATTTTTTAAAAATACTTTTGCTATTCGATCTTTTAATAATCAAGTTCTTGTCAACATTTGTCGGCTGGACATTTTAATTTACTTTTATAGCTTGAAAATGAGCAAAGTAATTTGACTCGAAACGTCGCTAGTAGACTATATATAAATAAAGTCAGTTACAAAAGAATAATCCGAAAATAAAATGAATTCAAATATATATATATATATATATATATTTAAATATACAATCAACTTCATCTTCATTCGATGTGACAGTGGATCAATTCTGCTTCAACTATTTGCTGTAATTGATTTTATTGTCTTACATAAATGAATATATATAATCATTTATACGAAGAAAATATGATCGAAGATTATATTCCTCCGTAGTGCAGTACTGATGATCTGTGCCTGCATTGTTAGTAAAATACTAATTAGCATATTCTGGCCTAATGCCTCCGGTTTTGTGGGACAATATTCCTTGGGGATGCATTGTCTCTCATAAGCCAATTTACACCTGCATTCTAGTAGCAACTACGTACAACACACGAGGTTTTTGGCAAGTAACAATGTCAGAAGTTTTAGTCTGCCATCTGTAAAGTACAAAACGTTTGTCTTTCTGTCGCTAGCAATGAACGTTTAAAATGTTGGAATAATTACGCTATAAGAATTAATAGCCGTATGTTTGGATAGGATTGTTGAGGCACTACTTCGAAATGTGGAACCAGACGGGTCCATCTTGAATTTGAAACATTGAAATTGTTTTTTTTAAGCAATGACGTTTTTCGAAACTTTCTGTACCGGTGACATATTTTAACATGTCTTGTTACGCGGATGGTCATGAGTCTGATGTGACTGGGGTAGGTAGGCAAGGCTATCCCTTCGCCGACTGACGAATATGATTTATTGGGCTATTCTTATTTCCTGTTAATTTTGATATTGGGTATCATACAGTCCAATCAGATTCTAATAACTCATTTTGGCTTTTTTGTATGATGATATATTTAAAAAGATGAATAGGATCAACTACTTGCATAGAATTCAACCAATTCAACATTATCTGTCGTGTTTTTCTATAAAAATCAAAAGCTAATTAAATAGTCACAAAACCTCCCAAAACACCAAAAAACGATGGAATTTCACAAAATCCCCTTGGGGAGCCCTCTCCCCCACTCCCATTGGGACTTGTGCATTCTCGAATTTGGGATATTTTGCCCCCTCCCCCTTAAATTTCTTCCTGCCGACGCCCATGCCTTTAATGTCCGAATATTATCCATGCTGTTTTATCATGGAGTGGTAGGACCTCGGTCTTGGTATAGTACTGTCTGTGACCACACTTCTTCGCCGCAGATAAAAGTCTTCAGTTGCCGAAGGTCGTTGGAGAACTAAACATTGGATCGGGTTGAAATTAGAATTTTATGCAATGGATTGAATGTTATATTTTTGTCTCTGATTTTACTCTGCGTTGGGTTTGTTATTACTGTGACCACACCGCAAGGTCATTGTACCACAATTGCCATTGTAACTCGAGCTTTCCTTTCTGGTTGACATATTCATATACTCGTACTTCACGTGATACTGGTCATATTATTTGTCGTAGCAGCCCTCCGTAGACCAGTCAACTAGGACACAGCTTTAGAAACCGAAGTCATCGTTGGGCGTGGGTTTGAGTCAAGTATAAGGCATGGGTTTTTGTGAACATTCTGGTACTTTTCATCACTGCATAATTTCATTACCACTTGCTTATTTGTATATTCCCAAATAACCTAGTTGTTGGTGGGGTCGATAAGCAAACAATATCCATCAATATGGGACATGACAACTAATGATGATTATTCATTCCTTGTTGTTTGTGACCCCACCAACGTCGTATGGGGGGCATTTGGGACCAACGTCGCACCAAAAAATGACCGGGTGATCATGAAACAATGAATTGATGATAAGTGATAAAACGTTGACAAAAACCCATGTCTTATGCGGGACTCGAACCTAGCCTGCCGCCCTCGGTAGCTCAGTCAGCTGAGGCACCGCTTCAGAAACTTTGGGGCGTCACCGTTGGGCGTGGGTTCGAGTCCCGCATAAGGCATGGGTTTTTGTAATTGTCCTTTCACTCATCATCACTTCATATAGTTCCATAATCACCTGCTCATTCGTACCACCGTATAACCTAGCTGTTGGTGGGGTCTTCAAGCAAACTATAATCAATCAATCGAACCTAGTCGAGCAGTGACTACAGAAGCTTGGTTATATTTAACGGAGCTACGAAGGGCAACACATATTAACTAATCATCATGCATACAGAATCTGCCATAATATACAACTCAAAACTTGCTTTGGATGTGGTAATAATGTTTTCTATTACTAATAACATGTATTACTTGACACAAAGTCATTGTTCCCTGATTAATGAGGCCAAGGATGGCAATGCTTCGGATAGGGCACCACAAGGGCGATCTATCTATTCTCATATTGTAATCCAAGTTTTTTCCAATAATATATTAATGAATTATATGGGAAGGTCTATTTTTGAGAAATAACATGAATCAGAATTCAACATGGAAATGTATTATTTCACAAAAATGCTATTCTTGTGGAGTGTTCGGGTATCATTCAACTATAAAATAGATTTTAGTTTCCAAGTATTTTTCATTGATCTATATCATTTGAGTTTCATGAAATACTGTGAAGAAATAATTGAGAATCCCAGATTTCATTGGGATTGTTTTAAAATACTGAAAAATTCTCACTTTTCCGTGCCGTCAAACATTTCATCAACTCTCTCGCTCACTCTTTGTCTGCTGTGACAGAACGAATGTGTATCGTTTTCCATAGTAGAACGCATACATGAATATCAATTTCCGCATTGTGTGCTTCATGAATAAGCACAGAGAGAGAGAGAGAGAGAGAGAGAGAGAGAGAGAGAGAGAGAGAGAGAGAGAGAGAGAGAGAGAGAGAGAGAGAGAGAGAGAGAGAGAGAGAGAAGACACAGAGAGAGAGAAGACAGAGAGAGAGAGAGAGAGAGAGAGAGAGAGAGAGAGAGAGAGAGAGAGAGAGAGAAGGCAGAGAGAGAGAGGTAGAGAGAAGAGAGAGAAAGAGAAGACAGAGAGAGAGAGAGAGAGAGAGAGAGAGAGACAGAGAGAGAGAGACAGAGAGAGAGAGAGAGAGAGAGAGAGAGAGAGAGAGAGAGAGAGAGAGAAACAGGTAATAAACATACAAGTAAATATCTCTTATTCCGAAGATTTAATAAACCACCTTGAATTTCTGCAGAGTCAACATCATTCAAAGATTTGTTGACAAATCGAAACTCTCTATCGGTATAGCTGAATTGTAGGAGAGACGATCGTTCGGGACCATCATATTGTGTCATTTCACACAGTCAGGTTATCGCTGTGAAGTTTATTAAATAAATGAACGTTGCAGCGACGTATAACAAAAAACACTGCTATCAGGTTAGAGCGAGCAAAGTGCATTTCACGTACACTGCGTACACCATAACTAGATCAACATGATTTACATTATACATCCATTCTATCATATAAAGTCACTGCTGGATACATGACCGACATTGTATTATGAATATTCTCATTATTATTATTATATTCATCCCTCTAAAAATAAGAAAAACTGACAGATAATTATATTTTCGATGAACCAATGCAGTACCATTGCAGTGAATTGATAATAAACGCGGAGATTAATTCTATTAATTATATTTATCATAGTATGTACAGTACATTCCTTCACTTCTTCTATTTCTTCCCCGTTAGCTTTGCCTTATATATATATATATATATATATATATATATATATATAGGCCTATATATATACATATTTGGTTGGTAGACGATATTCTCATACGTAGATGCAAGTATAGTTTGTAACGGCCATCGGGATCGTAAAGTATTCATAAAATGACGACAGATAATTGACATTTCAGACTTATTTATTGTGATTGTCGAGCATTCCAACCCCTTGTTTTAATATCCAGGTCGATCGTTCTCTCTATCCCGGTCAATAGTCTCATTGTATTGTATTGTATTGTATTGTTTTATATCGTATTGTATTGTATTTGTATCGTGAACACGGTAGATCGGGATCGTAGAAATGCTCATAAACTGACAGTTAATAGGCATTGTAGACTTATTTATAGTTTGTTATTTTAACTTATACTCTTTTTATAACCTCGTATTGAAAATCCCGACCGACCGTCTTCTGTTTGTACTCTGTAGTAATTAGACGAGCTCTAGCGAGGATTCAATTTGACGTACTGAAAAAAATTGGTGTTCGTTTTTTTTCTCATGGTTTTTTGTCGGTTCTCCACAGGTCAAATGACTACAGCTATCAACTTCGAAAAAAAATTCAATACGGTTCCTCATCTAACTTAGTTCTGTATAGTTTTGTGGCATTATCGGGTGATAACTTTTATTTTTATGAATTTTAGAAATTTCAAAAATACCCATTAGAATAACACGGATGAAAAAAAAATATTTTCCAGAGAACCGAAATTTTGCATGAAGTTAAATTACATTTTGATACACATTTCTGGAAATTTTCAGCTTGATCGGGTCAGCCATTTTGATGAAAAAAACATAAAATGTGCTAAATTGGTGCCATTCGAAGCAGTTTTTACACATTTTTACCCATACTATTACTATTTGCTCGTCTAACAACGCATATATGGCGTTTTCCTAGTAATAACGATTAAGAGTCTCGACCCTTTCATATTATTGTCTGACTTTCTTTCTCACACACATACATGATCACACACATCGACTCTCTCTTTCTTTGTGTGAAAAGAAATGACCTTTGAACTTGACTTTGTAATGTAGTCAGTAGTCATCGTAAGTGATACGCGAATTAGATATATAAAATAACTATGGAATATATCAGTGAATAGTATTTATAATGATACAGAAGAGTTTTGGATGCAGTTTCTATAAGATTAATATAAATAGATATTTCATGTCAAGAGTTGATCAATGGTCATGGTGAAATCCCTCCACTATAGTGAAATGGGATGTGCATTGTGCGCTACTCACGTGGTATAGGGCCTACATAGGTTAAAAGGTTAACTGTGAAGTTTAATTTACTTTCTTTAAACGTACGTCATCAGAATTATTCAATTACTATTCTTAGAAATCATTTATACATTCAAAATCAGCTTCATTATTTTAGTCTCAATTCAGCTTCATCTTCAATTTTTTTTTGTATGTTCTTATCAATTCTGAATTTGAATTTAATTGTTATTCTGTGTCTAACAAGGCAACCCAATGTACATGGGCAGAGATCTGAATAAAGATTATCATACATGCAAGGACTAGAGGGATGTTTTTGTATAATATTATCCATAGAATGTTAACGATAGGACGACAATCTTCAGTAGATAATAATAATAATATTTTTCATTAATATACATCAGTTTGATCACAGTAGGTCGGTATGATATTGTCGTCGTCATATTATATAACTATTATATATAAAATGATATATATAATATGAATGGCCAATAACATATATTAAAATCTCACGAATATATGATACAAGTCTCTCTCTCTCTCTCTCTCTCTATATATATATATATATATATATATATATATATATATATATATATATATATATATATATATATATATATATATATATATATATATATATATATATATATGAGTACATGGCTTTCTGTTGAAACGTACAGCACGTGATGTTGATAGGACGGGTATTATTATCACTGAAAAATACCTCCTCGTCGGGGAAACGAACCCCGGACCTTATGTTTGATACACATATGCTCTTTCCTTCTGAGCTAACGAGGGGGGTATCTTTCAATGATATTAATGTGTGTGTAATGGTACAGATGGAGGTTGAGGGGTAGAGATACGTTCCACCAATTTCCGATTAATTGTTCAATTAATTGTCCGATTAAAACTGAAGATAAGAAGGTAGGATCGTTCGGACGGTGCATCACAAGAACAATTTTACAACCCTGAATCTGTGTTCATGAATCAACTTCTCTATCTAGCAAACGGTTATCCATATATAGCCAGCAGAATATGGTGACAAAATTATTCTTAGATAATTACGAGAACGCCTACACAATGTTTCACATTGCACTTACGTGGGATTGTATTGGTATTTTACATAAACACATTGGTACATACATTGTTATTTAGGCCAAGTCTGCAAGATTCAAGGGCAAGACAAATCATTGATGCTATTTCGAAATCATTTCCCGGTCAATGAGTTCTTTCGAGATACATGCATTTTATTATCTTTAACAGCTCAGTTCTATATATAGATATTTGTAATTGGTAGCATACTAGGAAAACGCCATATATGCGTTGTTAGACGAGCGAATAGTAATAGTATGGGTAAAAACAGTTGCTTCGAGTGGTACCAATTTAGCACATTTTATGATTTTTCTTCAAAATGGCTGACCCGATCAAGCTGAAAGTTTTGAGAAATGTGTATCAAAATGTAATTCAACTTCACGCGAAATTTCATTTTTTTGGAAAATAAAAATATTTTCTTTTTTTTCCGCCATGTTATTCTAATGGGTACTTTTGAAATTTCTAAAATTCATAAAAAAAATGTTACGCCCCGATAATGCCACAAAACTATACAGATCTGAGTTAGATGAGGAACCATATTGAAAAAAAGTTTGAAGTTGATAGCTGTAGCCGTTTGACCTGTGGAGAACCGACAAAAAAAAAAAAAAAAACGAACACCAATTTTTTTTCAGTATGTCAAATTGAATCCTCGCTAAAGCTCGTCTAATTACATGAATAACAATTGTTTTTTAATTGTGTTCGAATCTTCCTGAAAGCTCTTTACTAAATAATTATATAAAACGCAAAAAGGGAATGTTTTTTGCGATTTCATCGTAGATATTAGTGGCTAATTAGTCGATATTCAAATTATCCATTCGAATTAATGTCTTCATGGCCAATAATCTAAATGCATACTCATTATTTTACTCAACTCTCTCATTAATTAAAGATAAATTACCGTTTAATGAGATTTTTATTCTAGTTTCTCGTAAGAATGCACGGCTCGATTGAATTTGACATTCACACTGCCGCCGGATATATAATATATGGTAGGAATTGAAATGAAGACTAAAAAGTGAAAAATGTATACCGTAATCATTTTTAATTTTCTCACACTAGAAAATTAGCATGGACCCTTTCCATTTTCACTAAGAATCACTTCTCAATTCATACCGGTACAAGTAATTAAAAATAATTAGTTGAAATTTATCTAGCTTATACTTCTCACATTGTTATTGAAATGAAAGCACTTTCGTATGTAGAAGGTGCATTTGCTCGTTCACATCGAGCCATATTAATTTTATTATTTGTTGTTTTTTCATATGAATTATTATACTCTCTTATTAGACAGAAAGTGAAATGCAGTGCTTGAATACAAATATCGAGGTGAATATTCAGAAATTATGAAGAATAAAAATGAATGAAAGAGGAAAATATGAGAGGGAGTAGGAATTATCGAGTTTGGTTGAAAAAGTCAATATGCAATCGCTACATAAACTTGAAATAGAAGGTAATATTGAAAATCGAAATTATCTCCCTTGGAAATTACCTTTTTAAATACAATTATTTTTATATAAATTTAATAATTCAATAATTTTGTCAATAAATTATTTCAATTTCACTACTTTTGCTTTATATTAGGAATAACTCGGTTCCAAAAAATCGAACCGGACAACCGATTTACAGAAGCGATTTAGAACCGATTCTCCGACATTTTTTGGTCGAAAATGAGAGTAAACTTTCATCTAGACGCTCTCTTACAATGACGCGAGTTTATTTCTTGTTTTTAGGCGTCATCATATCATTCGGTTATCTTCGGCAAATTTCGTGTATCCGAAACTTATGCTCATATCTTTCTTCTCCTTCACATTTTGGATTTTAATGTGCATGGAGGAGAAAAGACAAATAAATAATGTACGCATGACCTAGTATATTATATCTATACAATTAATATTGCGACAACACACTTGAAAACATCCATTAACTATACATAATAACTCATATCAACATGACGAATAAAAAAAATATCACAGAAGGAATCGATTCTCTATTTCAGAACCGATTGAACCTGGAACCGATTCAGAACCGGTTTTTGGTCAACCGAAGTTATCCCTACTTGATATATATAATTGAATCGGTTCAATATAATAGTTCAGGATTATTTTGCAATCAATTTTTTATTAGATTCATAAATAACCACTGTACTTTTCTATGTATTGATTTAATCACGCTGTACCATTTTGGTACCCCTCTTTTTGGACATCCACCTAATAAAGACTAATTCCTCTTTCAATCTGTTGTACTTACATCATGCTCTCGATCTGCCTGTGTATTCCTTGATCCTCGGTGACAGCTGTTCTCGGCATCGTGTTAATTATACCGTTAGCCTGGTGATTGTAGCCACCCAACATCCCTCTGTACATGTTATAAGCCAAGCGCTTCACATTGGGGTCGGTCATGTCCACTTTGGTCGCCATTTCACAGGAATTTGGCGCACTTTTTAGATTGGATATTATACACTTTGTAATATTAGTTCATTCAAGTTTCTTCGTGTGTTCACACTTTTGATATTGTTACGGTTAATCACTTATGTATATATATTTATATATATTGAATAAAAGTCTGTCTCCCGTATAACCTAGCTGTTGGTGGGGTCGTTAAGCAACATTAAAAGTCTGACTTATACAGATAAGATTGCTTAGAAAACACAGGATAAAAATCAATTAATTGAAATATCAAAAATAACCATAATAAAATATTTGAAAGAGTAATAAAATAACAATAGAATGAGTAACAAAATATAAGTTAATTAAATCTAGGAATAGTTGATTGTAAAAATCAACAAATAATAAATAAAATCAATAATATCAATAAAGAATGGTAGTGAAGGTATTTTCAATATTGGTCAAGACGAACATTCAAATGATATCAAAACTTGAGAACTTGATTTTAAACAATCTTTTCCACAAATTGTATTCTAATGTTTAATGACGATATTCATTTTTCTGAATTAAGAGCAAAAATTCGTTTGAAGATGAAAATCTTATTGAAACCTATCCCAATGAATTGCTAAAATTACTGTTATGGTGGAATATATTTTTATAATCATAATTATATAATATATATATATATATATATATATATATATATATATATATATATATATATATATATATATATATTTATATATATATATATATATATATATATATATATTTATATATATATATATATATATATATATATATATATATATATATATTTAATTATATAATTATATAAATATGATTATAAATAGTTGAGAGACTTGGAAAGATTTGATTCTGTATTATTAATAATAACAAAAATAAACTCATCGAATTCCAGATAGCCATTAATAGGTAATAGTGATATTTCAGGCTGCCATATTAATATCTATAGACAGTGAATATTATTTCTATTATTTCTATTTTCCAACGTACAACATTGCTTTGTATCTCATTCCTACCACGTGGTACTGCCAATATGAATAACAAATCCCACTATTGTTCGTCTAACAAGCACGATCCAAGGCTCCCCTTACAAAACTTGTTATCAATTTGTAATTTATTATTATTCCACGCTACTGTACATAGACTGACGTATCGAAACACACGATCGATAATTATAACTGACCTAAGAGACGATCGATCGAAACCTTCAACAGTAATGTAATGGTTCCGTTCGGGGGTTCCTCTATGTAATGGAATTAACGTGAGGGAGTTTCGAGCAATCAGTTTGAAGGTATTCTATTGAATGATAATGTAAACTATATAAAGTAGTTACAACGTTCATTGCACATGCGATTTTTTATTTTCTAGTTGGATAAATTTAGATAATTAATATCGTGAAAGATTAGCCATTGTAAGAATATTAACCTATATTTTATTGAAATGATTATTATAAAGATTTTGGATGGTATGCTACCGGTATTTATTGATTATTTGAACAGATCAACCATGGTCCGTTTAACTCTATAGAAATCTTGTCAATTAATGCGTTCGCAATGCTTGTAAGTTATAGGCAACTTCACTACTCGATATTTTTGTCTTCAATTATCAATAGGCCTATATAAAACTAATTGAGGCTACCGATGAAATTCGGTAGGATCGTTCTGACGGGGTACTTCACAATGCCGGAATAACATTAAATATATAATGGTATAGGCCCTATTACTAATTAGTAATTTGAAATTACTATTACTAATAACCAGACTACTTATTGTATTATTCATAGTCCGTTATTTGCGTATGTTTAGTTTTTAAATTTACTGAAAATCATGAGTCTATCAAATCTACTTTTTGAAAATCCCGTCTTGAAACCAAAATCAATCACAGTTAATTGAAATCGATAACATATTAGGTGAGCCTACACAGTTTCATCAATCTAATTTTTGGGGGGTAAGATTCTCTAATTTGCTTATAAAATAGAGTAGAGATCTTGAATAGATAGCCTAATTATTCAATACGATACTGTAAACTGTACCCGGAAGTGGTTATGGATGGGCGTGGGTTCGAGTCCCTCATAAGGCATGGGTTTTTGTAAATGTCCTTTCATCTATCATCTCTTCATCGTTTCGTTATCATCCGCTCATTCGTACCCCCGTATAACCTAGCTGTTGGTGGGGTCGTTAACCAACATTGAAAAAAAAGGGGTTATGGAATTTACCACAATTACAATTTCTATATTTGATTATTTATTTTATTTATAATTTGATCATTTTAGTTTTCAGGTATAGTTTCACCCTCGTGGTACCCCGTCCGAAAGATCCTACCTTGCTCCTAATTATGATCCAATGAATTCGAGTCAAGTTAATAAATAACAAATAACAATATATATATATATATATATATATATATATATATATATATATATATATATATATATATATATATATATATGTGTGTAATATATCATATTTATATATATAAAATATATATAAATATAAATATATATATATATATATATATATATATATATATATATATATATATGTGTGTAATATATCATATTTATATATATAAAATATATATAAATATAAATATATATATATATATTTATATATATATATATATATATATATATATATATATATATATATATATATATATATATATATATATATATATATATATATATATATATATATATATATATATATATATATATATATATATATATATTCAATATATTAATAAAATGAAATAACAATAGAACATCAAAACCAGGAAGCTGGATCTGAAGTTCCAGCGGCTAGAGTCTCGGTTCACTAGCCATCTCTAGTGCCGGTAGAATGACCTGAGTTCGATACCAAGCCGACTCCTGTACACAATGATTTGATCTGCAATGACCTCAACATTCATTTGTTACGATGTGGGAATGTATTATTGTTCGTGTTTGGTTCAGCCGATAAAATGTGGAAAACAATCAGCATAAAATACAGTCGGCATGTCGGTAAATGTAGTCGACTATACTAACGATGTGTAGTCTACAGGGTGAGAATATATTTGTTATCTTGATCGTTGATTTATGTTTTAAAAATTGGAGAATTTATTGAAAGTAATACAGTAGGTTTTGTGAAAATATTCAAAAAATATTCACATATGGTTAAGCTCACTATAATAATTTAAGAACATGAATAATGTTGAGGCGAGGGGTTAACAACTCCTGAAATCCGGTGTACACTTGCCATGAAATCCCTTTGAAATCCCCTTGAAATCCCTGAATTCCCTTTGAAATCCCCTTGAAATCCGTATGAAATCTATTGAAATTCCCTGAAATATCTTGAAATCTCTGAAATCAGGTGTACACCAAATTTGCGAATTGGAAACCCCTCGTGTTGAGGTATTAGATATTGGGTTTTTCCGTCGCGTCGTTTGAGTTAAATTCTTACTCGACGTTTCGGTCTCCATGTTGAGACCTTTCTCAAGAGTTAGTCTGGTTCAGAAGAATAGAACCGTCTCACTCTTTCTTCTTTCTTCTGAGACGGTTCTATTCTTCTGAACCAGACTAACTCTTGAGAAAGGTCTCAACATGGAGACCGAAACGTCGAGTAAGAAGAAGACGGTTCTATTCTTCTGAACCGGACTAACTCTTGAGAAAGGTCTCAACATGGAGACCGAAACGTCGAGTAAGAATTTAACTCAAACGACGCGACGGAAAAACCCAATGTCTAATACCTCATATTCGGGTCGCGAAAGCCTCAAACAACTCATAAATAATGTTTTCTTCCCCCAGTTTGACTTGTTATAAATCGAATATTGGAAAATTAAATCTATTTACAGTGAATGAATTGATACTGACTAGTTTAGGTGAATTGAATTCATGTCAAATTTATTTGAAAAATCCTTCAAAATGACGCGGATTGATGTTGTTCATGGCTTTCTTCACCAAGAGTAATCAATTAAGTTCGAAATAAAAAAAAGTACTCTGAATTAAAATCATTGTTCCGAAACGGATAGAAAACGATTCTAAATAACCTCACCAAATTCGTGAAATCATTCTCAATTATTAATGTTCGATTATAAACTCACAAAAAACCGAGGGGTTAACAACTCCTGAAATCCGGTGTACACTTGCCATGAAATCCCATTGAAAATCCCTGAAATCCCCTTGTTGAAATCCCTGAAATCGCTTGAAATCACTTGGAATCCCCTTGAAATCCCCTTGAAATCCCTGAAATCCCTTAAATCACTTGAATTCCCTTTGCAATCCGTATGAAATCTCTTGAAATCTCTGAAATCACGTGAAATCAGGTGTACACCAAATTTGCGAGTTGTAAACCCCTCACAAAAAACACAATTTAATGAAAGATTACTTTTAAAATAAACAAATAATTACCCACTCCCGCGCACACAACCTAGCACCTAACACACTGTATGAGCGATATGATGACGTCACAGCAAGTACGTGTTGCCATGACGACGCTGCGTGGAACACTGACTCATTTTGCTACGGGAACGGGAACTATATCAAGTCACGTGACAGCTGTCAATGACGTCATGATCGTCAGATCGTGGCTCATTGATGAACTACGTGGATCAAGTGAGATTTTTTTCATAAAATGGCAGAATCGATATATATATATATATTTTATTATATATATATATATATATATATATATATATATATATATATATATATATATATATATATATATATTTAATGCTGCTTAACGACCCCACTAACAGCTAGGTTATACGGGGGTACGAATCACTGATCTCTATACACATAGATATATAGCGTGTGACCGGCACATGCAGCGCAGTGGTTAACACGCTCGCTTCATGTGTTTACGCCTCGATAATTAGTGGATTAGGCAATAGTTAGCAGATTAACTTGTTATCGCCCTTGGTTACATCTGTTATTTTCGTACATTCTACCAATATTTAGTAGATCCGTTCTTGCCTATTCGTAAAAGCGGGTCTCTGAGAGAAGCTTTTATGAATCTTCCTCCAGTTACCGAACGAAAATTACATATGTAACCACGGTGAACGGCAATAACAAATTAATCCACTAACTATCGCCTAAAAAGCTAACTATCAGTTGGTTGGCCCTTACACCAATTTAGCACTAATTTGAATTTACACTATAATTTCAATTGATTTCTTTAGAGCCGATTGTACCAACTGATGATTGAATATTAATTGGTTAATCATTACTTAAGGTACAAAAATAGCATATGTAACCAAAGGTAATAACAAGTTAATTTGCTAATTTATGCTCAATTATTTAATTAATCATCACTTGGTACAACTGAAATGCCTAATCTAAGCATCAATTGAAATATAGAGTTATAGGGCCCCGTATGGCATATACATTATTTATATTTTAGATCTGCTTATTACCTTTTTAGTATAGGCTGTGATCTCATCTGAGACCCGTTTGAATATTTCACATCATGAAAAAATAGGAAAGGAAAAAAAATTAAATGGTTCAAGCTATAATCAATTCATCTCCAGTCCACTGAAGCTATAAAAATGAGAAGACAATTTGATATGAGCAATTACTTAGTATCTGCATATTCTATATCAATATAATATACATCACAATACGTTCTAAAAGTTTTATATTGCGGAGAAAATTTACCTTCGAGCATGCAAATGAAATAACAATAATAAATAGTGAAACGCATGCCTCGCTTATTGACGGATCTACACAGCCAATCGCTAATGATAATTGATATAAAAGACGGTCAATCGAGACTTTCACTGCAAATTTCTCATTGTGAACTACATTGTTAATCTTAGCAGAGATTTATAGAACAGATTTTTCTTCCTCTT
>OU015473.1:3608881-3681877 GCA_907164805.1 Brachyptera putata
TTGTATAATTTTATAGTGGATCTGCTCACAGATAAAAATGCACATTTTTACTTTTTTTACATTCTAGCTTTTCAATTATATATATTTTTTATGATAATTTATATCTATTAAATATCGGAATCGAACGGCTACCCTATTTTATTTATATATATATATATATATATATATATATATATATATATATATATATATATATATATATATATATATATATATATATATATATATATATATATATATATATATATATATATATATATATATGTAAATATAATCGATATTTCTCAAAATTGATTCCCAAACGGTTTGAACTTTTAATTGTTTCGAATGTAAAAAAAGGAAACAAACCTAACTAACTGAAGAAAGTAATGCCATCATGTGTGGGTATGTGTGTGTGAATCATGTCGCTCCTCCCACGTATTTACCCACACTCTCGGGGAAAGTAAAAGTAAAGAAAGGAAGAGTAAATCCGACATGAAGCCAATATTGTTCGTTCCTGGGGTGAAAAAATGTGAATATGGAGAATGTATTTCATAATATTTCAATGCAATAGAAGAATTGCTATACTAGGAAAACGCCATATATGCGTTGTTAGACGAGCGAATAGTAATAGTATGGGTAAAAATGGGTAAAAACTGCTTCGAGTGGTACCAATTTAGCACATTTTATGTTTTTTCTTCAAAATGGCTGACCCGATCAAGCTGAAAATTTTTAAAAATGTGTATCAATATTTAATTCAACTTCACGCAAAATTTCATTTGTTTGGAATTTTTCCGCTATGTTATTCTAATGGGTATTTTTGAAATTTCTAAAATTCATGAAAAACTTCATGATTTTTGCGTTAAGGCGTCCACAGTCACCATAGGGAAAAAGTTACTCCCCGATAATGCCACAAAACTATACAGATCCAAGTTAGTTGAGGAACCATATTGGAAAACAGTTTGAATTTGATAGCTGTAGTCGTTTGACCTGTGGAAAACCGAAAAAAAATCACGAAAAAAAAAGAAAACATAAAAACGAACACCAATTTTTTCCAGTATGTCAAATTGAATCCTCGCTAAAGCTCGTCTAATAAGAAATTTGTTATGAGCCATGTAGGCCTACAGAGGTATAAATAAAAATATTATAGAAAATTATTAAATTATGTATAAAAAGTTAGTGTGGAGGGAAGAAGGGGAGGAGAAATTGAAATTAATTGATTGAATATAGATGATTTTTGAAATATGCACTATTCTTTTCAAAATGTCTGCAACAATAGAATCTATCACAATTATTCTATAATTTGGGAAAAATAATTCCAATCTAATTAAACAATTACGAAAGCCCCAAGTATGTTTTGTACAGTCAATTACTCTACACTTTTCCCTTTATTCATCATTAATTAGCTTCTCTTTATTTCCCACCTATCACCATCTGTTCTTTCATCTATGTCAAGTCCAAGACGATGTGTAAACTTGACCTCTTAATTACACTTCCACATCTAGAATTCACACGAAGTGGGCGCTGCATTCGCAACATGTGGTAACAAGTCCGTCTGCCGGATCGAGACTGCCGGCCGTCAATGTTTTATCGACGTGAGAGACGGGCGATCGAATCTTCGTGTTCGGTTGTATGATGATTAGCATATATCCTGAGTGCGGTATAGAGGCAGGAAATGAAGTCATTCTGTAGTGCATTATTTATTTCAGCAATTGTGTGAGGGTTTGCCAGACTTTTGCGTTAAGGAGTCCCTAGTCGCCATAGGGAAAAAGTTCCCACCAGGGTGATTATTTTTGAAAATATTGTGAATTTATACGAGGGGTTAACAACTCCTGAAATCCGGTGTACACTTGCCTCGAAATCTCCTTGAAATCCCCTTTGAAATCCCTGAAATCACTTGAAATCCCATTGAAATCCCCTTGAAATCACTTGAAACCCATTGAAATCTTTTGAACTCCACTGAAATCTCTTGAAATCCCATTGAAATCCCCTTGAAATCTTTTGAAATCCCCTGAAATCTCTTGGAATCACCTGAAATTCCATTGAAATCCTCTTGAAATCTTTTGAAATCACCTGAAATCCCATTGAAATCCTCTTGAAATCTTTTGAAATCCACTGAAATCTCTTGAATCTCTTAAATCACCTGAAATCAGGTGTACACCAAATTTTTGAGTTGTAAACCCCTCGAATGTATATTATGGATCGGTCATATTTTAGGAGGTGCTTCTCTGAATGGTGTGCAGCAGTTTCACAACAATACGTTCATCCAGAAAGCCACTACGATAATTTATGTTTTAGTTGACACTGAAAATGGTCACAAAACATGCATCTCGCGTTACATACACCATTTGATTACTTCTTGAGGTATTTTATCGTGTATGGTATCGATGTGTTCGTAAAAGAACTGGCTTTGGGCTGAGCTAGGAATAAACAGTTCAACTTCATGCGTTTGGCACACAAGACCAGGGAAAGTCACGCAATTGTTTTTCGTAAATCGAGCTAAACCGAAACTATTTGTTTGTATCAAAACGCCCATAGGTTTGCGGATGAAATTTATCTTAGCTGATAGAGGAAGATCCACCCTACCAATGATCTCCATTTTAACTATCTAGACCTATTGGTTTTCGTGTATGTAACAGTTTAACGTATTTTTCAACAAGTTTTTCCAAAATTTCCTCGGAATCTTCTCCTTTTTTTTTCATTTCAAATTTTCAATATATTATTTTACCCTTGATACTGAAATGAAAAATAAAATATCCGATACATTACTCAAAGGGCTAATTACCCAAACCCAAATCTCCGAAAAACGAAATGTTCAAAAAACATGAAAAAAAAATGAAAAAAAAAAAATGAACGCCAATTTTTTTTCGGTATGTCAAATTGGCAGCCGAGTAAACGAAGTGTCGGACAAACGGGTTTTCGAGGTTTAATTTGGGTACAAACTGTCGGACAAATGTTTATCAGTGGTATTAGGTGTGAACGTTGACCGGAAATGACGTCATGCAGTGTGCGTGGAGCGTTGGGGTGTGATTGTTGTCGAACCCGGCGGCCGCATGATTAATACACGCGACTCATGATTATCAACAACCACAACACCTAAACGAGGAAAACGCTGCACTTGTGTTGTATGTCAGATGAGCAAGATTTATTATTAGACGAGCTTTAGCGAGGATTCAATTTGACGTACTGAAAAAAATTGGTGTTCGTTTTTACGTTTTTTTTTTCATGTTTTTTTGTCGGTTCTCCACAGGTCAAACGGCTACAGCTATCAACTCCATCTAACTTAGATCTGTATAGTTTTGTGGCATTATCGGGGGGTAACTTTTTTTTATGAAGTTTAGAAATTTCAAAAATACCATTTAGAATAACATTGCGAAAAAAAAAGAAAATATTTTTATTTTCCCAAAAAAATGAAATTTTGCGTGAAGTTGAATTACATTTTGATACACATTTCTGAAAAATTTCAGCTTGATCGGGTGAGCCATTTTGAAGAAAAAAAAATAAAATGTGCTAAATTGGTACCACTCGAAGCGGTTTTTACCCATTTTCACCCATACTATTACTATCCGCTTTTTTTTTTTTTTATCAATGTTTTTTGGACGATTTTTTGGTCGTGTTTTTTGGTCTAGGCTAATGCCAGGATGGTTCATATAACAAGTCGGCCCGCCGCTTCCTTCCCACTATCCTTCTCATTAACCAAGAACCTTCATCTCATCATCCCATCATCTCATTAATCATCCATCCGACGCCATTAGATATCAGTTATCATAACAGTGCGTCGTTAATCGCAATATAAATGAATATATATATATATATATATATATATATATATATATATATATATATATATATATATATATATATATATATATATATGTGTGTGTATGTATGACAAATAATGCATCTAGTTTGATATTCTCCAAGTTTGTTCCAAGAAATGATTGTAAGTGAAAGGATGGAGGTAAATATTCACATGCATATTGCAAGCAGCTTGATGATAAGAGGTTACACTAATTACGATAGTCCCGTGTGAAAAACAGAGATGTTTGTTTTGTGAGGAATTGAAACTTTCTCAAAACAGTTTGTTATACAAAACGTTCATATACTTGTGTTCACGAGGAATGAAGGTCATCTGCCATCATAACAAACACAAATATCGCAATCCCATTCATATTCTTATATACACATATATATATATATATATATATATATATATATATATATATATATATATATATAGAGAGAGAGAGAGAGAGAGAGAGAGAGAGAGGGGGGGGGGGGGAGAGAGAGAAGAGAGAGAAAGAGAGAGAGAGAGAGAGAGAGTGAGAGAGAGAGAGAGAGAGATATAGAGAGCCTATCTATGTTCATATATATATATATATATATATATATATATATATATATATATATATATATATATGTATATATGTTGTAGCGTAGACTTTGAGGGCCGGAGGAAGATGATAGTAAGTCACTTTCCGGAAATGTGCTCTTCCTTGAAACAACTGTTTCGAACGGTTTCGACGTTTCGGCTGAAAACGTTCAGCCATCTTCAGGAGTCGTTGTAGGTGTGCTAGCTGGCAATCGAGGCGGGTACCACACCACAACTACTCCTGAAGATGGCTGAACGTTTTTAGCCGAAACGTCGAAACCCGGGCTCGTTTCAGAGCCACCAGTTGTTTCAAGGAAGGGCAAATTTCCTCAAACAATTAGATGAAAATTGAAATATTTTTGAATACAATAGTATACTAACCTATCAATCTATATCCACATAATTTTCTCACTATTTTGGAGTAATATTTACTCTGAAAAACATGGACGTATTTTCTTCTTCACTTGAAAAGATTTGTTAAATTTCGGACTAGAATTAAAGTATGTTACAATTTGAAAGTTCTAATCAATCGCCAATGTCATTGAACTATTGCGCTTTTATTGAACCTATTTCTTTGCTCATTACAAATGAAGCCTTTTCACTGAAATATTGAAAATCAAATATTTACACAATCTTAATTGCGACTCATCTTACAACGCAATTCTATTGGGATTGATTTAATACCGCAGAATTTATAGATCTCACATACCAATACTACTATGTACATAAACAGGGAATAACTTGATATAATTCATGTATTTATGTATTTATGTCCTCTCTCATACTGCAAACTAATGAGACATGTTCAATAATAAACTTTCTTATATTATTTTAGAAGGAAAAGTCACAGATATTGTTTATATTGCGTAATCATATCTTCGAGAAAGTCAACATTCCATTCCAAGTTGCATTTCTGGATTTGAATAATATATGATCGATGAAAGGCTAATTACTTATCAGACGAGCTTCAGCGAGGATTCAATTTGACATACCTACTGAAAAAAAAATGGTGTTCGTTTTTATTTTTTTTATTTTTTTGACATACTGAAAAAAAATTGGTGTTCGTTATGTTTTTTTGTCGGTAATCCACAGGTCAAACGTCTACAGCTATCAACTTCAAACTTTTTTTCAGTATGGTTCCTCATCTAACTTAGATCTGTATAGTTTTGTGGCATTATCGGGGTGTAACTTTTTTTTTATGAATTTTAGAAATTTCAAAAATACCCATTAGAATAACATGACGGAAAAAAAAGATAATATTTTTATTTTCCAAAGAAATGAAATTCTGCATGAAGTTGAATTACATTTTGATACACATTTCAAAAATTTTGAGTTTGATCGGGTCAGCCATTTCGAAGAAAAAACATAAAATGTGCTAAATTGGTACCACTCGAAGCAGTTTTTACCCATTTTTACCCATACTATTACTATTCGCTCGTCTAACAACGCATATATCGCGTTTTCCTAATAACTAACAATTATAATTATAGTTTCCTTTGTCTCTTACCAACCTACACACTAAAACACAAACATTTAGACATATTGGCATGCAGGTTAGCTATACTCTGTTGAAGTTGGCACCACTAACTATTATTCCCTATTGTCACTCGAAAATCAACTTCCGTGTTGATTTAGTTGTTCCTCCAACAATATAACCAGCGAGGAGGGGGGAGGAAGCTATTAGATGGACGAGCAGACAGTCCAGACTGTAGACTACTAATTGCTGAGGAAACCTTGCCAGAGATACTGATAATGTAGCAATTATAGTTTTCAAAGCCTTTCGTCAACCTCTGAAAACGTTTTCGATTTTTTTTTTAAAGATTAGACCAGTTTGAACTCTCATAAGTGACGTACATTGTGCGTAGCTTTTTAAAAATATTTTTTTAGTTAGCTTTTCCCTTTGTAACCACACGCCCATGCTATTTCAAGAAATAAATAGATACCGGTAGTTAAAATTATACTTTGTAACACTTGTTCGCGAAGTGACAATCTATAAATACTTTTATCTCTAGTAATATTCTTGAGTTTGAAGAACATTTTATTTTCGTTCCACAAATGAACTTGTGTAGGCCTACTTCCTACACTTGTGTAGGCCTACTTCTTCACAGAACACTATCAGTATTGGTCGTAATACTAGGTAACCATAGTAATTTTATCAATTCGTACAATAAATCGTAGAATACTGCGTAAAATATAAGGAATGATCAGTGTTGAATTCAGAGATTTTGTTGCGGGGGAGCTTTTGTGTTTTCCGGGGGGGGGGCAAGGGATACACAAAATTAAGCATAATAACCTTAGGCGTATATATATATATATATATATATATATATATATATATATATATATATTATATATATATTATTAAAATACGCAATTTTTTAATTTTTGAGTCAGTTTATTGAGAAACGATTATGCTACTGATTCATAATAATGTGATAAGAGGTAATTACAATATAACGGGTACCGGTAGTGTACACTCGACTGATCCATATGAAATTGACTCCACTCCAGCCACTTCTGACATTTGAGGTGTCACTAACCAGGATTCACGGGCAGAATGACAAATAACAATACAAATGAATAACATCTAGATTTTTTTCCCTTAGTAATAAATAGTAAATTCCTGATACTTTTTAATTTTCACATATATTTTTAAAACCCAAAATACAAGTTTCCCAAAAAATACACTAAAGTGCTTGATGTTCTAATCTCGGGGGGGCAAACGACGAGCCGCGGGGGGGGGGGGGGGCAAAGCCTCCCCGCAGGTATGCCGGATTCAACACTGTGAATGATACAAAAATATTACCTCATTGATGGAATGACACGAATAATCATAAATTCATTAAACATCGGTGCATTACGCAGGATAGCAACCTCTCTTACAGATAACACATTTCAAATAATGTAATCGATTATTTGACATTCGATTTTATGTAATGTCCTCGATCATGGCTGCGGATGAAAAGGTAGGATCGTTGGAACGGGGCACCACAATGGCGATCTTACAACCCAAAAATGAAAATAAAAAGATCAAGATTAAAAAAAAAAAAAAACTGTAGTTACCGACAAATTACATTTTTTTTTGTTAGGTCACCGCTATCTTCAATAAACGATTTCACTAAATTACTCTAAAGATTGTTAGTCATTGTTCGTTGAAAGATGCATATAAAATAGAAGGATTTTAATATGGTTCAAGTAATCAAACGCGACGCTTACTTCTGGTATTCTATACACACTAGATATGACTGCACCACTCGACCGTCTCCCCTATCCATTACCGTTGACGGTAAGAGGTGTCGACCCGCCCACACTCGGGGCAGATTATAGGTCTGCAGTCTGCTGTGGTTCGATGTATATCTTACCGGCCTTTGACTCCTGACTCCTTGTTTTACTACTTCCAATACCCCACCACCACTCTTCTCATCGCAAAACTCAAACTGTTGAAATGGTTACTAAAAACAAGGAAACGAATTCACTTTTAGCGGGTTGCCCGAATCTCTACTCCATGGAAAGTCGTCTCTTGTATAAGTCGTCACTCTGAATGTCTGTTCTCAGATATACCGTAATTTAATGTATTTATTGAATCTCTACCCCGCGGAAAGTCTGTTCCATGGAGACTCTTCACCTGCTGTTATATATTCGAAAACAATTCCTGAAAGTCTGTTCTATGGAAAGTCGTCACCAATAATACTCTATTTAATATCCACTATTTATAGCTCATTAATCCACTAATTATAGCTGATTCAACAAATTTATTATTCGTAAAACGGGGCCTAAGGGCCGGTATTACGAATCGATAGTTAGTGGATTAAGCAATAGTTAGCGGATTAACTTGTTATCACCATTGGTTACATATGATATTTTCGTACATTTAACAAATAGTTAGTGGATTAGCACTTAACTAAGATCCGTAAAATCGGGCCTAAGTAAGTTAGTTGAACTTACGAAACATCATCATTTTTAACACAAATTCATCCTAGTCCCCATATAGCCTATCTATTGGTGGGGTCGATGAGCAACATTAAACGCTAGCGTATCTAATAGTTTTAGTTTTTAATAGTCTTCTTCTGAATAGTCTCCCACTGCACACGAACTGCACGTGTGGCCAAAGCAGTAGAAGCTCATAATAATGCGGGAGAGGTCGTCCAACCTTATTTACTACAAGCTAATGTTATACGGTCGGGATGGGAAGTTGGCAGTCGTCACTATAATAATATACTTTTTTGGTTGGCATGAGAGAATTTTTATTTTTTACTGTCCTGTGGGATACCAGGGATAGATCAGTCCAGACAACATCGTGCTTGAACGAGACGAAACAGGAAAATGGAAAACCTGAGTGAAATTAAAATAAAATTGGAAAAGGCAGCATATGGGTGGCAGGGTGAGTGATGATTGGATGGACGAAGGGAAGACTCAATCTCAACATACTCGAAAAAAATGTTACGTTTTTTTTTTTTTTTTTTTCCATGTTTGTTTGTCGGTTCTCCACACGTCAAACGGCTAGCCTACAGCTATCAACTTCAAACTTTTCTCCAATATGATTCCTTATCTAACTTAGATCTGTATAGTTTTGTGGCATTATCGGGAGGTAACTTTTTTTTTAATGAATTTTAGAAATTTCAAAAAAAGTACCCATTAGAATAACATGGCGGAAAAAAAAGTTTTTTTTTCCAAACAAATGAAATTTTGCGTGAAGTTAAATTACATTTTGATACACATTTCTAAAAATTTCAGCTTTATCGGGTCAGCCATTTTGAAGAAAAAACATAAAATGTGCTAAATTGGTACCACTCGAAGCAGTTTTTACCCATTTTCACCCATACTATTACTATTCGCTCGTCTAACAACGCATATATGGCGTTTTCCTAGTTACGTTGACACGCCCGTGGCTCGGCACACGCGGTAAGAGGTCGTGTCGACGTACACGAGTTGTTAATAAACAAATATAAACAGTCGTGGCTATTTTCATCGCGTCTTACTCATGCCGGCAAGTGTCAAGTTTTGCATGCGTTCATCGCACGGGAATAACTCGGCAAAACTAGGTCGTATAACGTTATTGTTTCGATATCTCGAGATAGAATTGATCGATTATCGATTATTTATCAATGACTCGATTATATAGGCCGGCCTATGAATTATTTACAACTAGGAAAACGCCATATATGCGTTGTTAGACGAGCGAATAGTAATGGTATGGGTGAAAATGGGTAAAAACTGTTTCGAGTGGTACCAATTTAGCACATTTTATGTTTTTTCTTCAAAATGGTCGACTCGATCAAGCTGAAACTTTTTAGAAATGTGTATCAAAATGTAATTCAACTTCACGCAAAATTTCATTTTTTGGAAAATATTTTTTTTTTCCGCCATGTTATTCTAATGGGTATTTTTAAAATTTCTAGAATTCATTAAAAAAAAGTTACCCCCCGATAATGCCACAAAACTATACAAATCTAAGTTAGATGAGGAACCATATTGAAAAAAAGTTTGGAGTTGATAGCAGTAGCCGTTTGACCTGTGGAGAACCGACAAAAAAACATGAAAAAAAAAAAAAAAAAAAAAACGAACACCAATTTTTTTCAGTATTTCAAATTGAATCCTCGCTAAAGCTCGTCTAATAACTATAAATTGCAGTTTATTACGTTATCCAGTAACTATCAGTTTGTAAACCAGGCCTTAGGGGCTGTCCATAAATGACGTCCATATTTCGGGAGGGGGGGGGTCATCAACCATGTGACAATGTGTGACAAGGGGGGAGGGGGGTATATACACTAATGTGACATCCACATTTACACTACATATTATTTGTCTCTTTCAATTTTCAGGAAAATAAGTTGGCGCCATATAATTTGTATGAAATTATATTTTAATGCAGAATTTAGGTGGTTAGATGGTTTTTAGGTGGATTTAGGGGACTAAAAAATCGAGGGAAACTTTTTTCAATATCCCAACCTCCGTTTTTTCAATGAATAATTTCATGGGGGGGGGGGAGGGGTGAATATTGACTGGATTGTGACATCGTTAATGGAGAGGGGTCATCATCTCTGTGACCAACTCGGACAAGGGGTGAGCGGGGGTTCGATATACGCTGAAATTGTGTGATATCATTTACGGATAGCTTCTTAGTGGGACACAACTAAGTTCCAACACGCTTATGTAAGGCTGATAGCGAGAACTAATTAGAACGTTTTAAACAATTTTTTATATTCGAGTTTAAATATTATGGGTATCAATACAAAACCTAGCCCTAAAATTGTATCAACTAACAAAAAACAGTTAAATTTCTTATAAATAATCTGTAAATTTGGTATATTCCTATATTATATATTTTTCATTCATAATACCGAAACAATTTTCAGAATCTAGATTTAATTCATTCAACTTTTTCTAAAATGTTTAAAGAAATTAAACGATGATTGAAAATATATCTCTAACATATAAACCACAAATACATCTAAGAACGGATAAAACCAGCTGATGATTAAATAATCATTACTTAATCATTACTTAAGGTACAAAATAACAAATGTATCCAAGGGTAATAACAAGTTAATTTGCTAATTTTTGCTTGATTCGCTAATCATCACTTAAGGTACAACCGGCTCTTAGGGCCCATATTACCAATAATAAAAATGTGTTAATTAAGCTAATTAATCAATTGCAGTACACAAATAACATTGCTGATAACCAAGGGTAATAACAAGCTAATCCACTAATTATCGCTTAATCAACAAATTTATTATTCGTAAAACGGGCCCTAAGAGCCAGTTGTACCATACTTCTCTATGGTTGTACCAAGTGATGATTAGTGAATTAAGCAAAAATTAGCAAATTAACTTGTTATCACCCTTGGATACATATGTTATTTTTGTACCTTAAGTAATGATTAACTAACTAATATTTAATCATCAGTTAGTACAATCGACTCCAAGTGCCAATACTATTTCCGTTCTATTTCCGTCGGTAATGTCTCCGTTTGATCAGAGATCGTAATCAAGTCTCATTAATTATCCAGTTATGGACTGTTACCAACTCCCATCAATTCCAAACTAATTGCAGGTAGAAATACATTTCGTTGTAAAGTTGGTAACCTTGAAGTCGTCTTCAAATTGTGTGGAGCGTATTTTGTGATACTGGATTTGTTTTACAGAATACATTTAGTTATTGCGAGGGGTTAACAACTCCTGAAATCCGGTGTACACTTGCCATGAAATCCCATTGTAATCTCTTGAAATCCCGATGAAATACCATTGAAATCTCTATGAAATACCTATGAAATCTCTTAAAATCCCTATGAAATCTCTTGAAATCCCTGAAATCTTGAAATCAGGTGTACACCAAATTGGTGAGTTGTAAACCCCTCGAGTTATTGTTCACCTCTTTTTATGACTATATACACTTATGAATTGTATAGGCCTATATAAAATTATTTTATATATTAATATTTTTCTCCAGAATAATTTTACGAATGAAAATAACTTGTAGGGACAGGGTTCATGCTTATATAAGAAATATGCAGTTCTGTAAACAATATAGGGCCTAATAATAACCATAAGTTACATGAATCGAAAATATTTAGTTTGTCTACCAACTAAATAATTCCAAAAACTTTTGTATGCGTAATTGTCGAGAGAAATTCACACAAGCTTTTAACAATCATCACTTTTGAAAGTTGTAGTTGAGTTTCCAATCGTGGATCCCATCTTGAAAACACAATGACCCTCAAAATATCACGGACATGCAAAATAATGTTATTATTTGTGTTCGTTATGTGGGATGAAAATCGTGGCTCCAACAAATCAAAAGTGTAGAAATCGTTCGATTTTTAAATAAATATGTTCTGAATGAATTTGGTGACCTTGCTACCATGATCAACTCACCTCCAAGCCGGCGTGTCACCGCTCATGTCCTTGACCCAAGATGACCTTGTAATATATCCCTGGCGGGGTCAATCGTTATAACACTATTTCGTATATCACCTCAATTTAAAAAAAAAAAACAAGAAAACTATTCCCTTAATGATACTCTCATAACCGTAATGAAAAATTTATAAATTTCTTTACCCCCCTATTCCTAGATTTAAGCTCCTAGTCGAGCAAAGATTTTCCGTAGACTAGGTGGATCTAGTCAGTCCCTGATCCACAATCTTATCCCTCCCCTCTCCCGGTATTTCTCTATCTCTCCCACCCAATTTCTCCCCTCAAAAAAAAATTCCCCCTCTCCCCTCCTCCCTATTTTGACCCACGCGTTTTTCGGTGGCTATATTCGGGGACAACCTAAGTCACCGCACGGTTCCTGGACTTCAGCCAATGACATTTCATTTAGGAGTTGTTCATTCTATTTTATTCCCAAACTGTTGCAGGATCGACACCCCCGATCGGGACCGTTTAAAAATAGGGGAGACTACCGATCGGGATTGACGATTCATTGAGGATTGAGGAAACATAGTTAAGCGAGGAAAATTTATAAATGTCAGTTTTGATCAAGTAGGTACTAGTGGACGAGAGTGTTGACGATGCCGTTGTCGCGTAAATGTCTGTTGATTGAGAAGCCGAGGTGTGAAAATGTTGGGATTTTTTTGTATTTATTTTTAAATAAAAAATGATGGAACCGATTCATTTATGAAACAGTATTTGTGAACATACTTATAACTATGACATCTGTAAACTTTGCTTGTAATATATGTAATAAATTGTTTCATTGATTGTAAAAAATCTCAACATTTGTATTCTGTTGTAATTTATATCTTGTTTCCTGTATAGAGAAACAAATGTGAACATGGTATACAGGGATGTCGTTAGGATTTGTGTATTGGGGGGGGGGGGCGCAGTTTGGGCACTAGCCGTGCGCTAAAAGGAGATATGGAACCCCACAGTGAATTTTTTGTACCATTTTTAAAGTGATTTTTGCGATTCACAAGCAATTTTGGAGGCTAATAATTGAATCAATATAGATATTTTCGAAGTTATTTTCAATAATTGAATCATGGAGATTTTTTAGCCATTTTGCGATTTACCCCTCCCCACCAAAGCCCCGCAGGGAATTTTCTGAAATATGGTATTTTTCAAGTGATTGTGGCGATCTACAAGCAGTTTTGGAGGGTAATAGTTGAACCATTATGGACGTTTCCGAAGTTATTTTCGTGATATCTCCCAGCAAAATATTTCATTGTGTGTTATTCGTAGGTCAACATATATATATATATATATATATATATATATATATATATATATATATATATATATATATATATATATATATATATATATATATATGGTAACGAAGTCTTTACGGTAATTTGCCCTCTTGGAATGAGATGTGGTCCTAAAAAGGACCTGTAGTCTCGACGTTTCGGAAGTCCTTGTACTTCCATCTTCAGGAGTCGGTCTGGTCTGCTGAACTGGTCTGCTGGTCCTCGATCGCAGTCCAGCAGACCAGTTTTCAATGGTAGGACATAGAAAGCTGTGGTTTGTTTTATTATGTTACTAATTAATTGTTACACCAAACTTGCGATTCCAAAAACATTTTAAAATCATAACTCATTCATGAAATGTAATTTTAACTTATGATTGAAACAAAATCCGAATTTTTAGCAAGATGTAAAATTCAAAAAATTGAAAAATGGGTCACATCAAATATTTTCCAGATTTAAAATCGCAATTATTATTTTCACAACACAACTCAACAAGATAAAAAATGAATTAAATTTTCAAGTGTCAGCACAAAAATGAAGTAGGTTTTTTTTATAACTCATTGTTTAGCTTTTAATTGATTGAAAAAGAAACAAAAAATCTACCACATTATTGACAATATCCCAAAATTTCATACCAATATGTCCCATATACCCAGACTTTCACTTTTCAGTGCACATTCCCCTTAATTCATATTCATTCTGTTACGAGCGGAGTACTTGCTTCCGTGTGAAATTCTAAAAAATCCTGTAAGTATGCAACCAAAATAACTCTGATGTCATATAAGATGCCTAGTACATCCACGGCGCAACCTGACGGGAGTTTGATGTACTACGTGCTATGGAGGGTCACAAAATCAAAGAACAGAAAAACCTCCTCACAAAACCCTTTTCGAGGTACACTAAATCAAAGTACACTATAACCCCATTGAGGGACAGTATATCAAGGGACACAATATATGGACCCGTCCGGTGGGTATCCGTGGTGGGCGTTGTTGTTGTTGTTGTTGTTGCGATTAATCTGAATTGACGAAAAATTACCTGATTTTAACTAACCTGATTAGGCTAACGCAATCTGAAGTAATTGTATATAACCTGAAGCTAACAAAACTTGATCCAAACTAAGACTAATAGCCACTTCGGAAAAATATTTACACCAAAGTTCGCCTTTTCGTTATATGTCGTAGTTCCCGCAGCAGCCATGATTGAACGTAGAGGGCGGTGAATCTCGATTTATAGCACTTTCGAGAAAATGGCCTACGAGACACAAGTTAAAGGTAATTTTATTCATTAAAATATGCTTTAGGCGTATTCTTTTACCGGATTGATTGCTCAATTTACTTGTTACGATTGAATTCTAGGCCAATACTTATTTTCTAAAGAAGTAGGCACATTAAAACATGAAAAATCAGCCTCCTGCTTAGTTTGTTCACGACGGACATAAAATCTAGGCCCTAGGCCTATTTTGACCACGTTGTGCCGGAACTTATTTCTTCATTTAATTGGAATTATATTATTGAATTCAAGTTCAATACTCATTTTTATTATGAAGAACTATTGTAAAAGCCAAAATATAGCCTCAGCTTAGTTCGTTCACTAAGAATATTGACTTGGGAGGCATATTTTGAGTAGGGCCTAGGCTTAGGCCTAGCCCCTTCGAATCCTATTCCTACAGGTAGTGCCCCAAATAGTGGGCAATGAGTTATTATAGATCCCAGTGGGTATTCAGAACATTCAATCAAATGGTGTAGCTAAGCTATGAGTCTACAATGTCAACTTTTTTCAGGTTCGCGTTGACTTTGGCCACACCAGGAATAGAACAATGAGAGATAGTGGGACTGACGAGGAAGCTTGCGCACCCCTGCCCTGCAGGAAGCAACCAAGACTCAGAACCTATGTTTGAAGAAGTTATACAAGCACAGCTGTTCTGATAGACCTATGAATATATCGGTCATCGGTCTACCTCAAGTAAGTTCAAGAATAGATAGCGGTAACTTGATGTAGGCCTAGGGCCTACTGTTAAGGTCGAAGCGGTAATTTTACTGTGACACTGAGCATTGCCAATTGGTGTTAAAAATGTTCGATATTTTGGTTATTTTGTGTTACTCGGTACCAAATAGTTGGGGTTAGTGGTCTGTGTTGGTGCCCTCTTCTCCAAAGATGGCTGACTATGATCAATGTCTGTGTAATTTCATACTTTTTAGGAGTGTTTATTCAATTTTAGGATAGCAATTTTCTGTGTCAGGTGTTTTTTTTTTTCGATAGATTTGATGCTAAACTATTAGAAAATACCATTTTTAGGGTGAAATGTGCAGAATTAGGGATGGTACGGAGTATGACAAATTAACTTTTATAGGTTTTGAACTCACTTGAATATGATGGTTGCGTGTTGTTTGCAAGGGGGGGTACTGGAGGGGGTGATTTTTGTTGGTTAGGTTAGGGAGGTTGGATGATGCAGTTGTTCAGGGGGGGGGAGGGGCGCTTCTGGAGGGTGTAATATGTCGTTAAGGTTAGTGGGGGATGTTGGGAAAAGAAACACAAATAGGCGTGCTCAGTGTCTCAGTACTTTTACCGTTGCTGTTGTTGTCCACTTCCAGTTGGGTCTAATTTTACCTCGGTTTCAAATTTCAGTTCGGTCTTCTGCTTGATCTCTCTATTTCTCTCTCGGGCAGTCATCATGAATGACATTCGTTGTCAATCAAAATCTTGTTTCTAAAAAGCTCTCCTTGTCCATCAATTTATTTTGACATAAAAGAAAGCATTGTAGTCTATAATCATTATTTGGCCATTGAAAATAAGCGTAGGTTAAAAGGGTGTGCTGAATATGGGTTAGAAGGGTGTTACTGAGACTGGCAGATGACTTAGTAGTGCGCTAAACTGTCATTCAGGAGACCGTGGTTCGATTCCAACCATAGTCGATCCATCATGACCAAAGTTTGAGTCAATTCATTCTGTTTGAATTATTTATATTGGTTTAAACAACGCACTGTACTGATGACTAAGATCTATTTGCATATGTTAGAAATAATTCTCAAGATGAATCTATACTAGGCCTAAAGAATGAGATATAATGATAGGTAGGGGAAGAGGTGAGAAAACAATCTACAGACGCTCCATGTACATACGATCTACAGACATTCAATCGAATGGTGTAGCTAAGCTATGATTCTACAATGTCAACTTTTTTCAGGCTCGTGTTGACTTCGGCCACACCAGGAATAGAACAATGAGAGATAGTGGGACTGACGAGGAAGCTTGCGCACCCCTGCCCTGCAGGAAGCAACCAAGACTCACAACCTATGTTTGAAGAAGTTATACAAGCACAGCTGTTCTGATAGAGCAGCTATGAATATATCGGTCATCGGTCTACCTCAAGTAAGTTCAAGAATAGAGAGCGGTAACTTGATGTAGGGCCTACTGGTAAGGTCGATGCGGTGGTAATTTTACTGTGACACTGAGCATCGCCAATTGGTATTTGATTTTCGATTTTTTTGTGTTTAATGAAAGATCTTTTTTATATCATTCAGAAAAAGTTGCGGGAGGTTGAGAATTGTTGGTTTTTATAGTTTTTAAACTCCCTTGAATCTGATGGTTTTTGCATGTTGTTTGATAGGGGTGGTGCTGGAGGGGGTGATTTTTGTTGGTTAGGTTAGTGGGTAGGTTGATGCCGTGGTTGGGGAAGGGGGAAGGGGCACTAGAGGGTGTAATATGTCCGGTAGGTCAGTGGGGGAGGTTGGGAAAAAAAACACGAGTAAGCGTGCTCAGTGTCTCTGTAATTTTACCGCAGCTTGAGATATTGAGACTTGGGAAGCATTTGTATTCAATAAAATTGTTCCAAGTGATATGTGAGTTACCATGGAATGACCCAGACCGGGGTTCGATTCCAGTCATGTTGGCTTTTCATAATTTCCCTTCGTCGTTCAAGTTCACACTGGGATGGTTCATACGGCCATCCCCTTCTCACTGTCTAAAAAAAACACGTAATAACATAACCTTTCGTCTTGTCTTCCCATTTTCTCATCACTGACGCCAATAGATCCCGGTAATCAGTACAGTACATCGTTATAGTCGATATAAATGAATGAAATGAGTTACACGTATAAGGGGAAGGACCCTTTCAGAAGTCTCTTAGTGGAAGGGCGTGTAGTGATAGTTACCTCTCAAAGCACCACAAGGGCGATCTCACCAATAATTCATTTCAATGTACGCCCAAGGCACTTAACAGACTTTGAATAATAATGATATTATACTGAGGCCCAGTATCACCAAGTCTACTTCTAGCCTTTATCTGAAAGTTGGTAAAAATAATAATATGGGTGACCGTGGTGTTAGAGCTAGGTACTACTACGTTGGTAATTCAGTCACAAACAGTGTACCACTTGTTAACAGAAAATGGACAATTATGCTGCTCCCAATAAATATCAAATGTCAATGAAATGTAGATGTGCCAAATATCAGTATTTACTAGTTTACATAATTTTAATACGGTCAATTACTCATATATGTTGATGATGTATGAAATGGATGTTAGGATTTTGAGACGCGTCAACAGTGAGATCATTTTACGCCCATGTTATGTATATATATATATATATATATATTGATGAGTTATGAACTAGGCTCAAAACAGATTACAAAAAGTACAAAAACATGGTACAAAAATTGTATCACGATTGTACAGTGGGCCTAGGCATATATTTTCGAATGCACGTCATGAACATGTTCAGGTTTACCCAAGTTTGTTATTCAACTGAGAATTTGTAAATGATGATGACATTCATGAAAATATTTATCCAATATAGGCCCATATACAGTAGGCTTATAATTATACATTGATATATGTATTCATCGTAATATTTATTCAATACTTATGGAAAATATTGAAATTCAGGAGGTCCATTCGATATTGAATCAAATTTATAGAATCAAACATTGATCAAAATATTTTTTTTTTTGTATTCAACTACCATATCTAAATATCAGCATTATCGATACAGTAGTCAACTTTGTGTAATAAGTAATGGATGAAAATGTGTTTTCTATTGTTGCAGCGGCTGGAAGTACCTACCATAAGTCGAGTAGCTTGTTGGTCCGAGCGAGAAGTATCACCAGTGCCAACTTCAGGTAGCGCCGACTTCAGCTCTCCAAGGATGCATGCCGTATGCTGACGAGTCCAACCGACTCTAACGTTCACACTACGGAATCTCACATGGATACCATGTTCAGGTAATGACAGTGAAAATAAACGTATAACTACGGTAAATGGGCCCGACACATGTAGCTTAGTTGCTTATGCGCTCGCTTCAGGTGTTACGGGTGGGTTGTTTTTGGACGTGTTTTGATCCCTGCCATCGTTCATATTCACATTTTTGAAGTGTGGGCCTTATGCCGGGATGAATTCTACAAAATGGGTCCCTACTGTTCCGTCCGGTAACCCACGAAACCATCATACCGTGTTCAGCATTAATGATTCATCCGACGCCAATTCATCAATTCAGTCTTTCGTAGCAGTATTTACATTATTTTGATATAGGCCTATCATACTGATCAGTAGTTCCACCAAAGAAGTGATATTTCTCTAAATCGACTCCCACGTGCTCGTAGCAAATGTTATTGACAAGTACTTGTTATAATGCTCAGTTTTTGAGAGGGGATTAATTTTTTCCGTATAAACCCTCATCAGTCCAAACCCGGTTAAACCAAAATTTAACATATTTCGAAGAATGAGTGATAATGAGAGGTATTACTAAGAGGTGAGAATACGATCTACACACGCTGACCCGTCATTCAGGAGACCAGGGTTCGATTCCTGTCATGTTGGCTTTTCATAATTTCCCTCCGTCGTTCAAGTTCACACTGAGATGGTTCCTACGGCCGTCCACTTCCCACTGTCTAAAAAAACACGTAATAACATACCTTTTCGTCTCGTCTTCCTATTTTCTCATCACTGATGCCAATAGATCCCGGTGATCAGTACAGTACATCGTTATAGTCGATATAAATGAATGAAATGAGTTACACGTATAAGGGGAAGGACCCTTTTAGAAGTCTCTTAGTGGAAGGGCGTGTAGTGATAGTTACCTCTCAGGGCACCACAAGTGCGATCTCACCAATAATTAATTTGAATGTACGCCCAAGGCACTTAACAAAGTTTGAATAATAATGATATTATACTAAGGTCCAGTATCAAGTTACACGTATAAGGGCAAGGACCTTTTTAGAAGTCTCTTAGTGGAAGGGCCGGTAGTGATACTTACCTCTCAGGGGACCACAAGGGCGATCTCACCAATAATTCATTTCAATGTACGCCCAAGGCATTTAACAGACTTTGAATAATAATGATATTATACAAAGGCCCAGTATCACCAAGTCAACTTCTAGCCTTTATCTGAAAGTTGGTAAAAATAATAATATGGGTGACTGTGGTGTTAGAGCTAGGTACTACTACGTTGGAAATGCTGGCACAAACAGTGTACCGGTACCACTTGTTAACAGTGAATTGACAATTATGCTGCTCCCAATAAAATATCAAATATCAATAGAATGTAGATGTGCCAAATATCAGTATTTACTAGTTTTCATAAGTTTAGTTTGCTCCATTACGCATATGTTGATAATGTATGAAATGGATGTTAGGATATTGAGACGCGTCAACAGTGAGATCATTTTACGCCCGTGTTATATATACGTATTGATGAGTTATGAACTAGGCCCGAAACAGATTCACAGACTTACAAAAATTGTTCCTCGATTATACAGTGGGCCTAGACATACATTTTGAATGCACTTCATAAATCAATTATCGTTAGCGGTAGTAACTGAAGTCACCGTTGGGCGTGGGTTCCAGTCCCTCAGAAGGCATGGGTTTTTGTAAACGTCCTTTCACACGTCATCACTCCATCGTTTCATTATCATCCGCTCATTTGTATCCCCGTATAACCTAGCTGTTGGTGGGTTCGTTAAGCAACATTAGGAAAAAAAAAAGAAAAAAACATGTTCAGGTTTACCCAAGTTTGTTATTCAACTGAGAATTTGTAAATGATGGTGACATTCATGAAAATATTTATCCAATATATACAGTAGGCTTATAATTATATATTAATATAAATATATGTATCCATCAT
The DNA here is from genome assembly GCA_907164805.1 of Brachyptera putata. Lineage (NCBI taxonomy): Eukaryota > Metazoa > Arthropoda > Insecta > Plecoptera > Taeniopterygidae > Brachyptera > Brachyptera putata. The sequence goes on from OU015473.1 coordinate 3,629,544, forward strand.
AATATTTATTCAATACTTATGAAATATATTGGAAAATTGGGAGGTCCATTCGATATTGAATCAAATTTATAGAATCAAACATTGATCAAAATAATTGTAGCTTCTAGATCCAAATCATCTTTTGTATCGAACTATTTAAATAACAGCACTATCGATACTCTAGTCAGCTTTGTGTAATAAGTAATGGATGAAAATGTGTTTTCTATTGTTGCAGCGGCTGGAAGTACCTACCACACGTCTAGTAGCTTGTTGGTCCGAGCGAGAAGTATCACCGGTGCCGACTTCAGGTAGCGTCGACTTCAGCTCTCCAAGGATGCGAGCCGTATGCTGACGAGTCCAACCGACTACCGTTCACACTACGGAATCTCACATGGTTACCATGTTCAGGTAATGACTGAAAAAAAAACTCATAATTACGGTAAATGGGACCGACACATGTAGCTTAGTTGCTAATGCGCTCGCTTCAGGTGTTACGGGTGGGATGTTTTTGGACGTGGTTTGATCCCTGCCATCGTCGATATTCACATTTTTGAAGTGTGGGGTTAATGCTGGGATGAATTCTACAAAATGGATCCCAACCGCTTCCGTCCCATAACCCACGAAACCTTCATACCGTGTTCAGCATTGATGATTCATCCGACGCCAATTCATCAATTCAGTGTTTCGTGTCAGTATTTTCATTATTTTGATATAGCCTACTCTACAGTAGTTTCACCAAAGAAGTGATATTTTGCTAAATCGACTCCCATGTGCTCGTAGCAAATGTTATTGGCAAATACTTGTTATAATGCTTAGTTTTTTAGGGAGATTAATTTTTTCGTATAAACCCTAGTCAGATCAAACCCGGTCAAACCAAAATGTAACATATTTGGAACTAGAAATCGGTCCCCGGCTGTAGTTGTAGGTATTTCTATGTCAATTGATAAGCTTAATCCGAATCCTCTCTATTTCTCTCTCGGGCAATCGTCATGAATGACATTCGGTGTCAATCAAAATCTTGTTTCAAAAAAGCTCTCCTTGTCCATCAATTTATTTCGACATAATAGAAAGCATTGTAATCTATAATCATCATTTGACAGTTGAAAATAGGCATAGGTTAAAAGGGTGTGCTGAATATGGGTTAGAAGGGTGTGCTGAATATGGGTTAGAAGGGTGTTACTGAGACTGGCAGATGACTCAGTAGTGCACTAAACTGTCATTCAGGAGACAGTGGTTCGATTCCAATCATAGTCGATCCATCATGACCAAAGTTTGAGTCAGTTCATTCTGTTTGAATTATTTATATTGGTTTTAACAACGCACTGTACTGATGACTAAGATCTATTGGCGTCTGTTTGAAATAATTCTCGAGATGAATCTATACTAGGCCTAAAGAATGAGTGATTGTGAAAGGTATTACCAAGAGGTGAGAATATGATCTACACACGCTGACCCGTCATTCAGGAGACCGGGGTTCGATTCTTGTCATGTTCGCTTTTCATAATTACCCTTCGCCGTTCAAGTTCACACTGGGATGGTTCCTACGGCCATCCCCTTCTCACTGTCTAAAAAAAACACGTAATAAAATAACCTTTCGTCTCATCTTCCCATTTTCTTATCACTGACGCCAATAGATCCCAGTAATCAGTACAGTACATCGTTAAAGTTGACATGAATAAATGAGATAAGTTACATGTATAAGGGGAAGGACCCTTTTAAAAGTCTCTCAGTGGAAGGGCCTGCAGTGATACTTACCTCTCGGGGCACCACAAGGGCGATCTCACCAATAATTAATTTCAATGTACGCCCAAGACATTTAACAAACTTTGAATAATAATGATATCATACAAAGGCCCAGTATCACCAAGTCTACTTCTAGCCTTTATCTGAAAGTTGTCGAAAAAAAAATAGTATGGTTGCCGTGGTGTTAGAGCTAGGTACTACTACGTTGGAATTTCAGGCACAAACAGTGTACTGGTACCACTTGTTGACAGAAAATGTACATGGCTACATGGGTTACATGGGTAAAATGTACCTTAGTTAACCGTGTACATTTCGGTCAAAAATTTTTGTCCTCTGAAATTCATCGTTGAATTTCTCAGTTCTGTAGTTATTTATTCATATGGTTATCAAATTTGAACACAAATTCGGTCTCCGTTTCAAAATCGAGTTTAATTTAAAGATTTTAGAGCAAAAATCTACTTAGTGTAGTCACCATGGTAGGGTCCTATATAGAATTCTGGAATCCTTCTAATCACTTTTCCATTAGCATTATTAGCAAAATTTCAACGGAATAACTCTTTTGAAATGTCCTCTCGTCTCCCCACAAAATTTGAGCCGAATCAAAAATGATGATTTTTTATGACTCTGAAAAGTGGCTGGAAATTGCAGTTTTTGGGTAATTCAGACACCTTTTTCTCGGAAATGGCTGATGCGAGTATAGCCAAATTTGCTGAGGATTTAGGGATCATCAAGTTATACTCATAAAAAAATACTAGAACATCATAGCTCTCACCAGTTGATAGAAATTAATTGCGAAAGGTCCAAAAGTACCTTAGTTAACCCTGTACATTCCGGTCAAAAATTTTTGTCCTCTGAAATTCATTGTTGAATTTCTCAGTTCTGTTGTTATTTATTCATATGGTTATCAAATTCGAACACAAATCCGGTCTCCGTTTCAAAATCGAGTTCAATTTAAAGATTTTAGAGCAAAAATCAACTTAGTGTACTCACCATGGTGGAGCTAGTCCTATATAGAATTCTGGAATCCTTCTAATCACTTTTCCATTAGCATTATTAGCAAAATTTCAACGGAATAACTCTTTTGAAATGTCCTCTCGTCTTCCCACAAAATTTAAGCCGAATCAAAAATGATGATTTTGTATGACTCTGAAAAGTGGCTGGAAATTGCAGTTTTTGGGTAATTCAGACACCTTTTTCTCGGAAATGGCTGATGCGAGTATAGCCAAATTTGCTATGGATTTGGGGACCATCAAGTTATACTCATAAAAAAATACTAGAACATCATAGCTCTCACCAGTTCATAGCAATTAATTGCTAAAGGTCCAAAAGTACCTTAGTTAACCCTGTACATTTCGGTCAAACATTTTTGCCTCCTGAAATTCGTTGTTGAATTTCTCAGTTCTGTTGTTATTTATTCATATGGTTATCAAATTCGAACACAAATCCGGTCTCCGTTTCAAAATCGAGTTTAATTTCAAAGATTTTAGAGCAAAAATCAACTTAGTGTACTCACCATGGTGGAGGAGTCCTATATAGAATTCTGGAATCCTTCTAATTACTTTTCCATTAGCATTATTAGCAAAATTTCAACGGAATAACTCTTTTGAAATGTCTCTCGTCTCCCACAAAATTTTAGCCGAATCAAAAATGATGATTTTGTATGACTCTGAAAAGTGGCTGAAAATTGCAGTTTTTGGGTAATTCAGACACCTTTTTCTTGGAAATGGCTGATGCGAGTATAGCCAAATTTGCTGAGGATTTAGGGACCATCAAGTTATACTCATAAAAAAAAACTAGAACATCATAGCTCTCACCAGTTCATAGAAATTAATTGCGAAAGGTCCAAAAGTACCTTAGTTAACCCTGTACATTTCGGTCAAAAATTTTTGTCCTCTGAAATTCATTGTTGAATTTCTCAGTTCTGTTGTTATTTATTCATATGGTTATCAAATTCGAACACAAATCCTCATCCGTTTCAAAATCGAGTTCAATTTAAAGATTTTAGAGCAAAAGTCAACTTAGTGTACTCACCATGGTAGGGTCCTATATATGTAGAATTCTGGAATCCTTCTAATTACTTTTCCATTAGCATTATAGCAAAATTTCAACGGAATAACTCTTTGAAATGTCCTCTCGTCTTCCTACAAAATTTTAGCCGAATCAAAAATGATGATTTTTATGACTCTGAAAAGTGGCTGGAAATTGCAGTTTTGGGTAATTCAGACACCTTTTTCTCGGAAATGGCTGATGCGAGTATAGCCAAATTTGCTGAGGATTTAGGGACCATCAAATTATACTCATAAAAAAATACTAGAACATCATAGCTCTCACCAGTTGATAGAAATTAATTGCGAAAGGTCCAAAACTACCTTAGTTAACCCTGTACATTTCGGTCAAAAATTTTTGTCCTCCGAAATTCGTTGTTGAATTTCTCAGTTCTGTTGTTATTTATTCATATGGTTATCAAATTCGAACACAAATCCGGTCTCCGTTTCAAAATCGAGTTTAATTTAAAGATTTTAGAGCAAAAATCAACTTAGTGTACTCACCATGGTGGAGCTAGTCCTATATAGAATTCTGGAATCCTTCTAATTACTTTCCATTAGAATAAACAGCAGAATTTTAACGGAATAACTCTTTTGAAATGTCCTCTCGTCTTCCTACAAAATTTTAGCCGAATCAAAAATGATGATTTTTTATGACTCTGAAAAGTGGCTGGAAATTGCAGTTTTTGGGTAATTCAGACACCTTTTTCTCGGAAATGGCTGATGCGAGTATAGCCAAATTTGCTATGGATTTGGGGACCATCAAGTTATACTCATAAAAAAATACTAGAACATCATAGCTCTCACCAGTTCATAGAAATTAATTGCGAAAGGTCCAAAAGTACCTTAGTTAACCCTGTACATTTCGGTCAAAAAATCTTGTCCTCTGAAATTCATTGTTGAATTTCTCAGTTCTGTTGTTATTTATTCATATGGTTATCAAATTCGAACACAAATCCGGTTCTCGTTCAAAATCGATTTTAATTTAAAGATTTTAGAGCAAAAGTCAACTTAGTGTACTCACCATGGTGGAGCTAGTCCTATATAGAATTCTGGAATCCTTCTAATTACTTTTCCATTAGAATAATTAGCAGAAATTTAACGGAATAACTCTTTTGAAATGTCCTCTCGTCTTCCTACAAAATTTTAGCCGAATCAAAAATGATGATTTTTTATGACTCTGAAAAGTGGCTGGAAATTGCAGTTTTGGGTAATTCAGACACCTTTTTCTGGAAATGGCTGATGCGAGTATAGCCAAATTTGCTGAGGATTTAGGGACCATCAAGTTATACTCATAAAAAAATACTAGAACATCATAGCTCTCACCAGTTCATAGAAATTAATTGCGAAAGGTCCAAAAGTACCTTAGTTAACCCTGTACATTTCGGTCAAAAATTTTTGTCCTCTGAAATTCATTGTTGAATTTCTCAGTTCTGTTGTTATTTATTCATATGGTTATCAAATTCGAACACAAATCCGGTTTCCGTTTCAAAATCGAGTTCAATTTGAAGATTTTAGAGCGAAAAACAACTAAGTGTACTCACCATGGTAGAGTCCCATATTATAGAATTCTGGAATCCTTCTAATTACTTTTCCATTAGCATTATTAGCAAAATTTCAACGGAATAACTCTTTGAAATGTCCTCTCGTCTTCCTACAAAATTTTAGCCGAATCTAAAATGATGATTTTTATGACTCTGAGAAGTGGCTGAAAATTGCAGTTTTTGGGTAATTCAGACACCTTTTTCTCGGAAATGGCTGATGCGAGTATAGCCAAATTTGCTGATGGATTTAGGGACCATCAAGTTATACTCATAAAAAAATACTAGAACATCATAGCTCTCACCAGTTCATAGAAATTAATTGCGAAAGGTCCAGAAGTACCTTAGTTAACCCTGTACATTTCGGTCAAAAATTTTTGTCCTCTGAAATTCATTGTTGAATTTCTCAGTTCTGTTGTTATTTATTCATATGGTTATCAAATTCGAACACAAATCCGGTCTCCGTTTCAAAATCGAGTTTAATTTAAAGATTTTAGAGCAAAAATCAACTTAGTGTACTCACCATGGTGGAGCTAGTCCTATATAGAATTCTGGAATCCTTCTAATCACTTTTCCATTAGCATTATTAGCAAAATTTCAACGGAATAACTTTTTTGAAATGTCCTCTCGTCTTCCTACAAAATTTGAGCCGAATCAAAAATGATGATTTTTTATGACTCTGAAAAGTGGCTGGAAATTGCAGTTTTTGGGTAATTCAGACACCTTTTTCTCGGAAATGGCTGATGCGAGTATAGCCAAATTTGCTGAGGATTTAGGGACCATCAAGTTATACTCATAAAAAAATACTAGAACATCATAGCTCTCACCAGTTGATAGAAATTAATTGCGAAAGGTCCAAAAGTACCTTAGTTAACCCTGTACATTTCGGTCAAAAATGTATGTCCTCTGAAATTCATTGTTGAATTTCTCAGTTCTGTTGTTATTTATTCATATGGTTATCAAATTCGAACACAAATCCGGTCTCCGTTTCAAAATCGAGTTTAATTTAAAGATTTAGAGCAAAAATCAACTTAGTGTACTCACCATGGTGGAGCTAGTCCTATATAGAATTCTGGAATCCTTCTAATCACTTTTCCATTAGCATTATTAGCAAAATTTCAACGGAATAACTCTTTTGAAATGTCCTCTCGTCTCCCCACAAAATTTGAGCCGAATCAAAAATGATGATTTTTTATGACTCTGAAAAGTGGCTGGAAAATTGCAGTTTTTGGGTAATTCAGACACCTTTTTCTTGGAAATGGCTGATGCGAGTATAGCCAAATTTGCTGAGGATTTAGGGACCATCAAGTTATACTCATAAAAAAATACTAGAACATCATAGCTCTCACCAGTTCATAGAAATTAATTGCGAAAGGTCCAAAAGTACCTTAGTTAACCCTGTACATTTCGGTCAAAAATTTTGTCCTCTGAAATTCATTGTTGAATTTCTCAGTTCTGTTGTTATTTATTCATATGGTTATCAAATTCGAACACAAATCCGGTCTCCGTTTCAAAATCGAGTTTAATTTAAAGATTTTAGAGCAAGAATCAACTTAGTGTACTCACCATGGTAGGGTCCTATATAGAATTCTGGAATCCTTCTAATTACTTTCCATTAGCATTATTAGCAAAATTTCAACGGAATAACTCTTTTGAAATGTCCTCTCGTCTTCCTACAAAATTTTAGCCGAATCAAAAATGATGATTTTTATGACTCTGAAAAGTGGCTGGAAATTGCAGTTTTTGGGAAATTCAGACACCTTTTTCTTGGAAATGGCTGATGCGAGTATAGCCAAATTTGCTGAGGATTTAGGGACCATCAAGTTATACTCATAAAAAAATACTAGAACATCATAGCTCTCACCAGTTCATAGAAATTAATTGCGAAAGGTCCAAAAGTACCTTAGTTAACCCTGTACATTTCGGTCAAAAATTTTTGTCCTCTGAAATTCATTGTTGAATTTCTCAGTTCTGTTGTTATTTATTCATATGGTTATCAAATTCGAACACAAATCCGGTCTCCGTTCAAAATCGAGTTTAATTTAAAGATTTTAGAGCAAAAGTCAACTTAGTGTACTCACCATGGTAGGGTCCTATATATGTAGAATTCTGGAATCCTTCTAATTACTTTTCCATTAGCATTATTAGCAAAATTTCAACGGAATAACTCTTTTGAAATGTCCTCTCGTCTTCCTACAAAATTTTAGCCGAATCAAAAATGATGATTTTTTATGACTCTGAAAAGTGGCTGGAAATTGCAGTTTTTGGGTAATTCAGACACCTTTTCCTTGGAAATGGCTGATGCGAGTATAGCCAAATTTGCTGAGGATTTAGGGACCATCAAGTTATACTCATAAAAAAATACTAGAACATCATAGCTCTCACCAGTTCATAGAAATTAATTGCGAAAGGTCCAAAAGTACCTTAGTTAACCCTGTACATTTCGGTCGAAAAATTTTGTCCTCTGAAATTCATTGTTGAATTTCTCAGTTCTGTTGTTATTTATTCATATGGTTATCAAATTCGAACACAAATCCGGTCTCCGTTTACAAATCGAGTTCAATTTAAAGATTTTAGAGCAAAAATCAACTTAGTGTACTCACCATGGTGAGGTCCTATATAGAATTCTGGAATCCTTCTAATTACTTTTCCATTAGCATTATCAGCAAAATTTCAACGGAATAACTCTTTTGAAATGTCCTCTCGTCTTCCTACAAAATTTTAGCCGAATCAAAAATGATGATTTTTATGACTCTGAAAAGTGGCTGGAATTGCAGTTTTTGGGTAATTCAGACACCTTTTTCTCGGAAATGGCTGATGCGAGTATAGCCAAATTTGCTGAGGATTTAGGGACCATCAAGTTATACTCATAAAAAAATACTAGAACATCATAGCTCTCACCAGTTCATAGAAATTAATTGCGAAAGGTCCAAAAGTACCTTAGTTAACCCTGTACATTTCGGTCAAAAATTTTTGTCCTCTGAAATTCATTGTTGAATTTCTCAGTTCTGTTGTTATTTATTCATATGGTTATCAAATTCGAACACAAATCCGGTCTCCGTTTCAAAATCGAGTTCAATTTAAAGATTTTAGAGCAAAAGTCAACTTAGTGTACTCACCATGGTAGGGTCCTATATATGTAGAATTCTGGAATCCTTCTAATTACTTTTCCATTAGCATTATTAGCAAAATTTCAACGGAATAACTCTTCTGAAATGTCCTCTCGTCTTCCTACAAAATTTTAGCCGAATCAAAAATGATGATTTTTATGACTCTGAAAAGTGGCTGGAAATTGCAGTTTTTGGGTAATTCAGACACCTTTTTCTCGGAAATGGCTGATGCGAGTATAGCCAAATTTGCTGAGGATTTAGGGACCATCAAGTTATACTCATAAAAAAATACTAGAACATCATAGCTCTCACCAGTTCATAGAAATTAATTGCGAAAGGTCCAAAAGTACCTTAGTTAACCCTGTACATTTCGGTCGAAAAATTTTGTCCTCTGAAATTCATTGTTGAATTTCTCAGTTCTGTTGTTATTTATTCATATGGTTATCAAATTCGAACACAAATCCGGTCTCCGTTTCAAAATCGAGTTTAATTTAAAGATTTTAGAGCAAAAATCAACTTAGTGTACTCACCATGGTGAGGTAGTCCTATATAGAATTCTGGAATCCTTCTAATTACTTTTCCATTAGCATTATTAGCAAAATTTCAACGGAATAACTCTTTTGAAATGTCCTCTCGTCTTCCTACAAAATTTTAGCCGAATCAAAAATGATGATTTTTTATGACTCTGAAAAGTGGCTGGAAATTGCAGTTTTTGGGTAATTCAGACACCTTTTTCTTGGAAATGGCTGATGCGAGTATAGCCAAATTTGCTGAGGATTTAGGGACCATCAAGTTATACTCATAAAAAAATACTAGAACATCATAGCTCTCACCAGTTCATAGAAATTAATTGCGAAAGGTCCAAAAGTACCTTAGTTAACCCTGTACATTTCGGTCAAAAATTTTTGTCCTCTGAAATTCATTGTTGAATTTCTCAGTTCTGTTGTTATTTATTCATATGGTTATCAAATTCGAACACAAATCCGGTCTCCGTTTCAAAATCGAGTTTAATTTAAAGATTTTAGAGCAAAAATCAACTTAGTGTACTCACCATGGTGGGGTCCTATATAGAATTCTGGAATCCTTCTAATTACTTTTCCATTAGCATTATTAGCAAAATTTCAACGGAATAACTCTTTTGAAATGTCCTCTCGTCTTCCTACAAAATTTTAGCCGAATCAAAAATGATGATTTTTATGACTCTGAAAAGTGGCTGGAAATTGCAGTTTTTGGGTAATTCAGACACCTTTTTCTTGGAAATGGCTGATGCGAGTATAGCCAAATTTGCTGAGGATTAGGGACCATCAAGTTATACTCATAAAAAAATACTAGAACATCATAGCTCTCACCAGTTCATAGAAATTAATTGCGAAAGGTCCAAAAGTACCTTAGTTAACCCTGTACATTTCGGTCAAAAATTTTTGTCCTCTGAAATTCATTGTTGAATTTCTCAGTTCTGTTGTTATTTATTCATATGGTTATCAAATTCGAACACAAATCCGGTCTCCGTTTCAAAATCGAGTTTAATTTAAAGATTTTAGAGCAAAAATCAACTTAGTGTACTCACCATGGTGGAGCTAGTCCTATATAGAATTCTGGAATCCTTCTAATTACTTTTCCATTAGCATTATTAGCAAAATTTCAACGGAATAACTCTTTTGAAATGTCCTCTCGTCTTCCTACAAAATTTTAGCCGAATCAAAATGATGATTTTTTATGACTCTGAAAAGTGGCTGGAAATTGCAGTTTTTGGGTAATTCAGACACCTTTTTCTCGGAAATGGCTGATGCGAGTATAGCCAAATTTGCTGAGGATTTAGGGACCATCAAGTTATACTCATAAAAAAATACTAGAACATCATAGCTCTCACCAGTTCATAGAAATTAATTGCGAAAGGTCCAAAGTACCTTAGTTAACCCTGTACATTTCGGTCAAAAATTTTGTCCTCTGAAATTCATTGTTGAATTTCTCAGTTCTGTTGTTATTTATTCATATGGTTATCAAATTCGAACACAAATCCGGTCTCCGTTTCAAAATCGAGTTAATTTAAAGATTTTAGAGCAAAAATCAACTTAGTGTACTCACCATGGTGGAGCTAGTCCTATATAGAATTCTGGAATCCTTCTAATTACTTTTCCATTAGCATTATTAGCAAAATTTCAACGGAATAACTCTTTTGAAATGTCCTCTCGTCTTCCTACAAAATTTAAGCCGAATCAAAAATGATGATTTTTTATGACTCTGAAAAGTGGCTGGAAAATTGCAGTTTTGGGTAATTCAGACACCTTTTTCTCGGAAATGGCTGATGCGAGTATAGCCAAATTTGCTGAGGATTTAGGGACCATCAAGTTATACTCATAAAAAAATACTAGAACATCATAGCTCTCACCAGTTCATAGAAATTAATTGCGAAAGGTCCAAAAGTACCTTAGTTAACCCTGTACATTTCGGTCAAAAATTTTTGTCCTCTGAAATTCATTGTTGAATTTCTCAGTTCTGTTGTTATTTATTCATATGGTTATCAAATTCGAACACAAATCCGGTCTCCGTTTCAAAATCGAGTTTAATTTAAAGATTTTAGAGCAAAAATCAACTTAGTGTACTCACCATGGTGGAGCTAGTCCTATATAGAATTCTGGAATCCTTCTAATTACTTTTCCATTAGCATTATTAGCAAAATTTCAACGGAATAACTCTTTGAAATGTCCTCTCGTCTTCCTACAAAATTTTAGCCGAATCAAAAATGATGATTTTTTATGACTCTGAAAAGTGGCTGGAAATTGCAGTTTTTGGGTAAATTCAGACACCTTTTTCTTGGAAATGGCTGATGCGAGTATAGCCAAATTTGCTGAGGATTTAGGGACCATCAAGTTATACTCATAAAAAAATACTAGAACATCATAGCTCTCACCAGTTCATAGAAATTAATTGCGAAAGGTCCAAAAGTACCTTAGTTAACCCTGTACATTTCGGTCAAAAATTTTTGTCCTCTGAAATTCATTGTTGAATTTCTCAGTTCTGTTGTTATTTATTCATATGGTTATCAAATTCGAACACAAATCCGGTCTCCGTTTCAAAATCGAGTTTAATTTAAAGATTTTAGAGCAAAAATCAACTTAGTGTACTCACCATGGTAGGGTCCTATATAGAATTCTGGAATCCTTCTAATTACTTTTCCATTAGCATTATTAGCAAAATTTCAACGGAATAACTCTTTTGAAATGTCCTCTCGTCTTCCTATACAAAATTTTAGCCGAATCAAAAATGATGATTTTTTATGACTCTGAAAAGTGGCTGGAAATTGCAGTTTTTTGGTAAATTCAGACACCTTTTTCTTGGAAATGGCTGATGCGAGTATAGCCAAATTTGCTGAGGATTTAGGGACCATCAAGTTATACTCATAAAAAAATACTAGAACATCATAGCTCTCACCAGTTCATAGAAATTAATTGCGAAAGGTCCAAAAGTACCTTAGTTAACCCTGTACATTTCGGTCAAAAATTTTTGTCCTCTGAAATTCATTGTTGAATTTCTCAGTTCTGTTGTTATTTATTCATATGGTTATCAAATTCGAACACAAATCCGGTCTCCGTTCAAAATCGAGTTCAATTTAAAGATTTTAGAGCAAAAGTCAACTTAGTGTACTCACCATGGTAGGGTCCTATATATGTAGAATTCTGGAATCCTTCTAATTACTTTTCCATTAGCATTATTAGCAAAATTTCAACGGAATAACTCTTTTGAAATGTCCTCCCGTCTTCCTACAAAATTTTAGCCGAATCAAAAATGATGATTTTTTATGACTCTGAAAAGTGGCTGGAAATTGCAGTTTTTGGGTAATTCAGACACCTTTTTCTCGGAAATGGCTGATGCGAGTATAGCCAAATTTGCTGAGGATTTGGGGACCATCAAGTTATACTCATAAAAAATACTAGAACATCATAGCTCTCACCAGTTCATAGAAATTAATTGCGAAAGGTCCAAAAGTACCTTAGTTAACCCTGTACATTTCGGTCAAAAATTTTGTCCTCTGAAATTCATTGTTGAATTTCTCAGTTCTGTTGTTATTTATTCATATGGTTATCAAATTCGAACACAATCCGGTCTCCGTTTCAAATCGAGTTCAATTTAAAGATTTTAGAGCAAAAATCAACTTAGTGTACTCACCATGGTGGAGCTAGTCCTATATAGAATTCTGGAATCCTTCTAATTACTTTTCCATTAGCATTATTAGCAAAATTTCAACGGAATAACTCTTTTGAAATGTCCTCTCGTCTTCCTACAAAATTTTAGCCGAATCAAAAATGATGATTTTTTATGACTCTGAAAAGTGGCTGGAAATTGCAGTTTTTGGGTAATTCAGACACCTTTTCTCGGAAATGGCTGATGCGAGTATAGCCAAATTTGCTGAGGATTTAGGGACCATCAAGTTATACTCATAAAAAAATACTAGAACATCATAGCTCTCACCAGTTCATAGAAATTAATTGCGAAAGGTCCAAAAGTACCTTAGTTAACCCTGTACATTTCGGTCAAAAATTTTGTCCTCTGAAATTCATTGTTGAATTTCTCAGTTCTGTTGTTATTTATTCATATGGTTATCAAATTCGAACACAAATCCGGTCTCCGTTTCAAAATCGAGTTAAATTTAAAGATTTTAGAGCAAAATCAACTTAGTGTACTCACCATGGTAGGGTCCTATATAGAATTCTGGAATCCTTCTAATTACTTTTCCATTAGCATTATTAGCAAAATTTCAACGGAATAACTCTTTTGAAATGTCCTCTCGTCTTCCTACAAAATTTTAGCCGAATCAAAAATGATGATTTTTTATGACTCTGAAAAGTGGCTGGAAATTGCAGTTTTTGGGTAATTCAGACACCTTTTCCTTGGAAATGGCTGATGCGAGTATAGTCAAATTTGCTGAGGATTTAGGGACCATCAAGTTATACTCATAAAAAAATACTAGAACATCATAGCTCTCACCAGTTCATAGAAATTAATTGCGAAAGGTCCAAAAGTACCTTAGTTAACCCTGTACATTTCGGTCAAAAATTTTTGTCCTCTGAAATTCATTGTTGAATTTCTCAGTTCTGTTGTTATTTATTCATATGGTTATCAAATTCGAACACAAATCCGGTCTCCGTTTCAAAATCGAGTTAATTTAAAGATTTTAGAGCAAAAATCAACTTAGTGTACTCACCATGGTAGGGTCCTATATAGAATTCTGGAATCCTTCTAATTACTTTTCCATTAGCATTATTAGCAAAATTTCAACGGAATAACTCTTTTGAAATGTCCTCTCGTCTTCCTACAAAATTTTAGCCGAATCAAAAATGATGATTTTTTATGACTCTGAAAAGTGGCTGGAAATTGCAGTTTTTGGGTAATTCAGACACCTTTTTCTCTGAAATGACTGATGCGAGTATGGCCAAATTTGCTGAGGATTTAGGGACCATCAAGTTATACTCATAAAAAAATACTAGAACATCATAGCTCTCACCAGTTCATAGAAATTAATTGCGAAAGGTCCAAAAGTACCTTAGTTAACCCTGTACATTTCGGTCAAAAATTTTTGTCCTCTGAAATTCATTGTTGAATTTCTCAGTTCTGTTGTTATTTATTCATATGGTTATCAAATTCGAACACAAATCCGGTCTCCGTTTCAAAATCGAGTTTAATTTAAAGATTTTAGAGCAAAAATCAACTTAGTGTACTCACCATGGTAGGGTCCTATATAGAATTCTGGAATCCTTCTAATTACTTTTCCATTAGCATTATTAGCAAAATTTCAACGGAATAACTCTTTTGAAATGTCCTCTCGTCTTCCTACAAAATTTTAGCCGAATCAAAAATGATGATTTTTATGACTCTGAAAAGTGGCTGGAAATTGCAGTTTTTGGGAAATTCAGACACCTTTTTCTCGGAAATGGCTGATGCGAGTATAGCCAAATTTGCTGAGGATTTGGGGACCATCAAGTTATACTCATAAAAAAATACTAGAACATCATAGCTCTCACCAGTTCATAGAAATTAATTGCGAAAGGTCCAAAAGTACCTTAGTTAACCCTGTACATTTCGGTCAAAAATTTTTGTCCTCTGAAATTCATTGTTGAATTTCTCAGTTCTGTTGTTATTTATTCATATGGTTATCAAATTCGAACACAAATCCGGTCTCCGTTTCAAAATCGAGTTTAATTTAAAGATTTTAGAGCAAAATCAACTTAGTGTACTCACCATGGTAGGGTCCTATATAGAATTCTGGAATCCTTCTAATTACTTTTCCATTAGCATTATTAGCAAAATTTCAACGGAATAACTCTTTTGAAATGTCCTCTCGTCTTCCTACAAAATTTTAGCCGAATCAAAAATGATGATTTTTTATGACTCTGAAAAGTGGCTGGAAATTGCAGTTTTTGGGTAATTCAGACACCTTTTTCTCGGAAATGGCTGATGCGAGTATAGCCAAATTTGCTGAGGATTTAGGGACCATCAAGTTATACTCATAAAAAAATACTAGAACATCATAGCTCTCACCAGTTCATAGAAATTAATTGCGAAAGGTCCAAAAGTACCTTAGTTAACCCTGTACATTTCGGTCAAAAATTTTTGTCCTCTGAAATTCATTGTTGAATTTCTCAGTTCTGTTGTTATTTATTCATATGGTTATCAAATTCGAACACAAATCCGGTCTCCGTTTCAAAATCGAGTTTAATTTAAAGATTTTAGAGCAAAAATCAACTTAGTGTACTCACCATGGTGGAGCTAGTCCTATATAGAATTCTGGAATCCTTCTAATACTTTTCCATTAGCATTATTAGCAAAATTTCAACGGAATAACTCTTTTGAAATGTCCTCTCGTCTTCCCGCAAAATTTTAGCCGAATCAAAAATGATGATTTTTTATGACTCTGAAAAGTGGCTGGAAAATTGCAGTTTTTGGGTAATTCAGACACCTTTTTCTTGGAAATGGCTGATGCGAGTATAGCCAAATTTGCTGAGGATTTAGGGACCATCAAGTTATACTCATAAAAAAATACTAGAACATCATAGCTCTCACCAGTTCATAGAAATTAATTGCGAAAGGTCCAAAAGTACCTTAGTTAACCCTGTACATTTCGGTCAAAAATTTTTGTCCTCTGAAATTCATTGTTGAATTTCTCAGTTCTGTTGTTATTTATTCATATGGTTATCAAATTCGAACACAAATCCGGTCTCCGTTTCAAAATCGAGTTTAATTTAAAGATTTTAGAGCAAAATCAACTTAGTGTACTCACCATGGTAGGGTCCTATATAGAATTCTGGAATCCTTCTAATTACTTTTCCATTAGCATTATTAGCAAAATTTCAACGGAATAACTCTTTTGAAATGTCCTCTCGTCTTCCTACAAAATTTTAGCCGAATCAAAAATGATGATTTTTTATGACTCTGAAAAGTGGCTGGAAATTGCAGTTTTTGGGTAATTCAGACACCTTTTTCTTGGAAATGGCTGATGCGAGTATAGCCTAATTTGCTGAGGATTTAGGGACCATCAAGTTATACTCATAAAAAAATACTAGAACATCATAGCTCTCACCAGTTCATAGAAATTAATTGCGAAAGGTCCAAAAGTACCTTAGTTAACCCTGTACATTTCGGTCAAAAATTTTTGTCCTCTGAAATTCATTGTTGAATTTCTCAGTTCTGTTGTTATTTATTCATATGGTTATCAAATTCGAACACAAATCCGGTCTCCGTTTCAAAATCGAGTTTAATTTGAAGATTTTAGAGCAAAAATCAACTTAGTGTACTCACCATGGTAGGGTCCTATATATATAGAATTCTGGAATCCTTCTAATTACTTTTCCATTAGCATTATTAGCAAAATTTCAACGGAATAACTCTTTTGAAATGTCCTCTCGTCTTCCTACAAAATTTTAGCCGAATCAAAATTGATGATTTTTTATGACTCTGAAAAGTGGCTGGAAATTGCAGTTTTTGGGTAATTCAGACACCTTTTTCTCTGGAAATGGCTGATGCGAGTATAGCCAAATTTGCTGAGGATTTAGGGACCATCAAGTTATACTCTTAAAAAATACTAGAACATCATAGCTCTCACCAGTTCATAGAAATTAATTGCGAAAGGTCCAAAAGTACCTTAGTTAACCCTGTACATTTCGGTCAAAATTTTTGTCCTCTGAAATTCATTGTTGAATTTCTCAGTTCTGTTGTTATTTATTCATATGGTTATCAAATTCGAACACAAATCCGGTCTCCGTTTCAAAATCGAGTTCAATTTAAAGATTTTAGAGCAAAAATCAACTTAGTGTACTCACCATGGTAGGACGTCCTATATAGAATTCTGGAATCCTTCTAATTACTTTTCCATTAGCATTATTAGCAAAATTTCAACGGAATAACTCTTTTGAAATGTCCTCTCGTCTTCCTACAAAATTTTAGCCGAATCAAAAATGATGATTTTTATGACTCTGAAAAGTGGCTGGAAATTGCAGTTTTTGGGTAATTCAGACACCTTTTTCTTGGAAATGGCTGATGCGAGTATAGCCAAATTTGCTGAGGATTTAGGGACCATCAAGTTATACTCATAAAAAAATACTAGAACATCATAGCTCTCACCAGTTCATAGAAATTAATTGCGAAAGGTCCAAAAGTACCTTAGTTAACCCTGTACATTTCGGTCAAAAATTTTTGTCCTCTGAAATTCATTGTTGAATTTCTCAGTTCTGTTGTTATTTATTCATATGGTTATCAAATTCGAACACAAATCCGGTCTCCGTTTCAAAATCGAGTTCAATTTAAAGATTTTAGAGCAAAAGTCAACTTAGTGTACTCACCATGGTAGGGTCCTATATATGTAGAATTCTGGAATCCTTCTAATTACTTTTCCATTAGCATTATTAGCAAAATTTCAACGGAATAACTCTTTTGAAATGTCCTCTCGTCTTCCTACAAAATTTTAGCCGAATCAAAAATGATGATTTTTTATGACTCTGAAAAGTGGCTGGAAATTGCAGTTTTTGGGTAATTCAGACACCTTTTTCTTGGAAATGGCTGATGCGAGTATAGCCAAATTTGCTGAGGATTTAGGGACCATCAAGTTATACTCATAAAAAATACTAGAACATCATAGCTCTCACCAGTTCATAGAAATTAATTGCGAAAGGTCCAAAAGTACCTTAGTTAACCCTGTACATTTCGGTCAAAAATTTTTGTCCTCTGAAATTCATTGTTGAATTTCTCAGTTCTGTTGTTATTTATTCATATGGTTATCAAATTCGAACACAAATCCGGTCTCCGTTTCAAAATCGATTCCAATTCAAAGATTTTAGAGCAAAAGTCAACTTAGTGTACTCACCATGGTGGAGCTAGTCCTATATAGAATTCTGGAATCCTTCTAATTACTTTTCCATTAGCATTATTAGCAAAATTTCAACGGAATAACTCTTTTGAAATGTCCTCTCGTCTTCCTACAAAATTTTAGCCGAATCAAAAATGATGATTTTTTATGACTCTGAAAAGTGGCTGGAAATTGCAGTTTTTGGGTAATTCAGACACCTTTTTCTTGGAAATGGCTGATGCGAGTATAGCCAAATTTGCTGAGGATTTAGGGACCATCAAGTTATACTCATAAAAAAATACTAGAACATCATAGCTCTCACCAGTTCATAGAAATTAATTGCGAAAGGTCCAAAAGTACCTTAGTTAACCCTGTACATTTCGGTCAAAAATTTTTGTCCTCTGAAATTCATTGTTGAATTTCTCAGTTCTGTTGTTATTTATTCATATGGTTATCAAATTCGAACACAAATCCGGTCTCCGTTTCAAAATCGAGTTCAATTTAAAGATTTTAGAGCAAAAATCAACTTAGTGTACTCACCATGGTAGGGTCCTATATAGAATTCTGGAATCCTTCTAATTACTTTTCCATTAGCATTATTAGCAAAATTTCAACGGAATAACTCTTTTGAAATGTCCTCTCGTCTTCCTACAAAATTTTAGCCGAATCAAAAATGATGATTTTTTATGACTCTGAAAAGTGGCTGGAAATTGCAGTTTTTGGGTAATTCAGACACCTTTTTCTTGGAAATGGCTGATGCGAGTATAGCCAAATTTGCTGAGGATTTAGGGACCATCAAGTTATACTCATAAAAAATACTAGAACATCATAGCTCTCACCAGTTCATAGAAATTAATTGCGAAAGGTCCAAAAGTACCTTAGTTAACCCTGTACATTTCGGTCAAAAATTTTTGTCCTCTGAAATTCATTGTTGAATTTCTCAGTTCTGTTGTTATTTATTCATATGGTTATCAAATTCGAACACAAATCCGGTCTCCGTTTCAAAATCGAGTTCAATTTAAAGATTTTAGAGCAAAAGTCAACTTAGTGTACTCACCATGGTAGGGTCCTATATATGTAGAATTCTGGAATCCTTCTAATTACTTTTCCATTAGCATTATTAGCAAAATTTCAACGGAATAACTCTTTTGAAATGTCCTCTCGTCTTCCTACAAAATTTTAGCCGAATCAAAAATGATGATTTTTTATGACTCTGAAAAGTGGCTGGAAATTGCAGTTTTTGGGTAATTCAGACACCTTTTTCTTGGAAATGGCTGATGCGAGTATAGCCAAATTTGCTGAGGATTTAGGGACCATCAAGTTATACTCATAAAAAATACTAGAACATCATAGCTCTCACCAGTTCATAGAAATTAATTGCGAAAGGTCCAAAAGTACCTTAGTTAACCCTGTACATTTCCGTCAAAATTTTTGTCCTCTGAAATTCATTGTTGAATTTCTCAGTTCTGTTGTTATTTATTCATATGGTTATCAAATTCGAACACAAATCCGGTCTCCGTTTCAAAATCGAGTTTAATTTAAAGATTTTAGAGCAAAATCAACTTAGTGTACTCACCATGGTAGGGTCCTATATAGAATTCTGGAATCCTTCTAATTACTTTTCCATTAGCATTATTAGCAAAATTTCAACGGAATAACTCTTTTGAAATGTCCTCTCGTCTTCCTACAAAATTTTAGCCGAATCAACAATGATGATTTTTTATGACTCTGAAAAGTGGCTGGAAATTGCAGTTTTTGGGTAATTCAGACACCTTTTTCTCGGAAATGGCTGATGCGAGTATAGCCAAATTTGCTGAGGATTTAGGGACCATCAAGTTATACTCATAAAAAATACTAGAACATCATAGCTCTCACCAGTTCATAGAAATTAATTGCGAAAGGTCCAAAAGTACCTTAGTTAACCCTGTACATTTCGGTCAAAAATTTTTGTCCTCTGAAATTCATTGTTGAATTTCTCAGTTCTGTTGTTATTTATTCATATGGTTATCAAATTCGAACACAAATCCGGTCTCCGTTTCAAAATCGAGTTTAATTTAAAGATTTTAGAGCAAAAATCAACTTAGTGTACTCACCATGGTGGAGCTAGTCCTATATAGAATTCTGGAATCCTTCTAATTACTTTTCCATTAGCATTATTAGCAAAATTTCAACGGAATAACTCTTTTGAAATGTCCTCTCGTCTTCCTACAAAATTTTAGCCGAATCAAAAATGATGATTTTTTATGACTCTGAAAAGTGGCTGGAAATTGCAGTTTTTGGGTAATTCAGACACCTTTTTCTTGGAAATGGCTGATGCGAGTATAGCCAAATTTGCTGAGGATTTAGGGACCATCAAGTTATACTCATAGAAAATACTAGAACATCATAGCTCTCACCAGTTCATAGAAATTAATTGCGAAAGGTCCAAAAGTACCTTAGTTAACCCTGTACATTTCGGTCAAAATTTTTGTCCTCTGAAATTCATTGTTGAATTTCTCAGTTCTGTTGTTATTTATCATATGGTTATCAAATTCGAACACAAATCCGGTCTCCGTTTCAAAATCGAGTTTAATTTAAAGATTTTAGAGCAAAATCAACTTAGTGTACTCACCATGGTAGGGTCCTATATAGAATTCTGGAATCCTTCTAATTACTTTTCCATTAGCATTATTAGCAAAATTTCAACGGAATAACTCTTTTGAAATGTCGTCTCGTCATCCCACAAAATTTTTGCCGAATCAAAAATGATGATTTTTATGACTCTGAAAAGTGGCTGGAAATTGCAGTTTTTGGGTAATTCAGACACCTTTTTCTTGGGAATGGCTGATGCGAGTATAGCCAAATTTGCTGAGGATTTAGGGACCATCAAGTTATACTCATAAAAAATACTAGAACATCATAGCTCTCACCAGTTGATAGAAATTAATTGCGAAAGGTCCAAAGTACCTTAGTTAACCCTGTACATTTCGGTCAAAAATTTTTGTCCTCTGAAATTCATTGTTGAATTTCTCAGTTCTGTTGTTATTTATCATATGGTTATCAAATTCGAACACAAATCCGGTCTCCGTTTCAAAATCGAGTTTAATTTAAGATTTTAGAGCAAAAATCAACTTAGTGTACTCACCATGGTAGTAGGTCCTATATAGAATTCTGGAATCCTTCTAATTACTTTTCCATTAGCATTATTAGCAAAATTTCAACGGAATAACTCTTTTGAAATGTCCTCTCGTCTTCCTACAAAAAAAAAAAAAAAAAAAAAAAAAAAAAAAAAAAAAAAAAAAAAAAAAAAAAAAAAAAAAAAAAAAAAAAAAAAAAAAAAAAAAAAAAAAAAAAAAAAAAAAAAAAAAAAAAAAAAAAAAAAAAAAAAAAAAAAAAAAAAAAAAAAAAAAAAAAAAAAAAAAAAAAAAAAAAAAAAAAAAAAAAAAAAAAAAAAAAAAAAAAAAAAAAAAAAAAAAAAAAAAAAAAAAAAAAAAAAAAAAAAAAAAAAAAAAAAAAAAAAAAAAAAAAAAAAAAAAAAAAAAAAAAAAAAAAAAAAAAAAAAAAAAAAAAAAAAATCTTTTATTCCATTCATTTTAGAATTAGGATACTTGAAATTCTCCTCCACAAATTTACCGTCAAAATGAGATTTTTCAACTCTGAAAGCTGAAATGTCATTTCGTTAATTCACCTTTCTCGGAATGGTGTTGCGATACCAGTTTGTGATATTTAACCAAATTAATACCCAAAAAATATTTACTCTATGTTAATAGAATTAATTAAAAAGGCAAACAACCTTAGTACCTGGACTTCCATAAAATTCTGTCCGAATCTTTTAACATTCTCATTCTTTTTAAAATTTATCATAGTCTCATTGAAAAAATCGTCTCCGTCAAAATGGGGAATCAAAAATTGGAAAATATTTTGTACCACATGAGCTGTCAATGATTTTGAATTTCAGATCCTTTTTCATAGGTTTAGAAATTAATGGTAATTTGAAAATCTTTATCATCAAAAATAAGCCATCAATTGAGCTTTTTGAATGAATGTGAAATCATTTTTATTAGCTACCTTTCGAATTCTTGAATATGTTATTTCCTAAGTTTAGACATCAAGTATAAAAAAAATACAAAATCGTTTTTAAATTTGATAATCAAAAACGTCAAAACTCTTGTTACCGTCATTGGTCAAAATTTATTCTCATAAATTCAATTTTCTTTCAGTTTTGAATTATTCAAGGTAAATTGAAACATTCCGTCCGCCTTTAAAACATTCAATCAAAAATTTCGAGAAATTCATTGAATCTCATTGGTTTTCAAATAACAATTGAATCCTTAATAGTCTCCTTAGATTTACTAAATTAAAGGGAAACACTTTAATCCTCTGTCTTTAAAAATTTATGAATCACAATTTTTTTAATATTGAAAGTCGGAAAATCTTTTTGTCATTCGCACAATTTTTCTCGGAAATATGATGATTTAGCTTATTGCGGGGATTTTGGATCAGTTAATCCTAAAAATCTGACACATGCTCACTTATTGCAAGTATTGGAGCAAAAGTACTTAGTAACCCTGACTTCGGCCCATTTGTATGGAATTCTGGAATTCTCATTATTTTTCCTTAATATGTACAAATTTAACGAATCCTTTAAGTTCTCAATCGGTTTCATTAAAGTTTGGAGAAAGGATTATTACTCAAAAGGTAGTCCTAAATGAGTTTGGAATTTCAAATTTTTCCCAAAATTGTACAATCAAGGAACCTCTTGACTCTGAAAAGTGGCTGAAAATTGCAGTTTTTGGTAATTCAGACACCTTTTTCTCGGGAATGGCTGATGCGAGTATAGCCAAATTTGCTGAGGATTTAGGGACCATCAAGTTATACTCTTAAAAAAATACTATACATCATAGCTCTCACCAGTTGATAGAAATTAATTGCAAAGGTCCAAACTACCTTAGTTAACCCTGTACAGTTCGGTCAAAATTTTTGTCCTTCGAATTCGTTGTTGAATTTCTCAGTTCTGTTGTTATTTATTCATACGGTTATCAAATTCGAACACAAATCCCGGTCTCCGTTTCAAAATCGAGTTTAATTCAAAGATTTTAGAGCAAAAATCAACTTAGTTGTACTCACCATGGTGGAGCTAGTCCTATATAGAATTCTAGAATCCTTCTCATCACTTTCCATTAGCTATTTTAGCAAAATTTCAACGGAATAACTCTTTTGAAATGTTCTCTCGTCTCCCCACAAAATTTGAGCCGAATCAAAAATGATGATTTTTTTGACTCTGAAAAGTGGCTGAAAATTGCAGTTTTGGGTATTCAGACACCTTTTTCTTGGAAATGGCTGATGCGAGTATAGCCAAATTTGCTGAGGATTTAGGGACCATCAAGTTATACTCATAAAAAAATACTAGAACATCATAGCTCTCACCAGTTCATAGCAAATTATTACGAAAGGTCCAAAAGTACCTTAGTTAACCCTGTACATTTCGGTCAAAAATTTTTGTCCTCTGAAATTCATTGTTGAATTTCTCAGTTCTGTTGTTATTTATTCATATGGTTATCAAATTCGAACACAAATCGGTCTCCGTTTCAAAATCGAGTTCAATTTAAAGATTTTAGAGCAAAAGTCAACTTAGTGTACTCACCATGGTAGGGTCCTATATAGAATTCTGGAATCCTTCTAATTACTTTTCCATTAGCATTATTAGCAAAATTTCAACGGAATAACTCTTTTGAAATGTCCTGTCGTCTTCCTACAAAATTTTAGCCGAATCAAAAATGATGATTTTTTATGACTCTGAAAAGTGGCTGGAAATTGCAGTTTTTGGGTAATTCAGACACCTTTTTCTTGGAAATGGCTGATGCGAGTATAGCCAAATTTGCTGAGGATTTAGGGACCATCAAGTTATACTCATAAAAAATACTAGAACATCATAGCTCTCACCAGTTCATAGAAATTAATTGCGAAAGGTCCAAAAGTACCTTAGTTAACCCTGTACATTTCGGTCAAAAATTTTTGTCCTCTGAAATTCATTGTCTTATTTCTCAGTTCTGTTGTTATTTATCATATGGTTATCAAATTCGAACACAAATCCGGTCTCCGTTTCAAAATCGAGTTTAATTTAAAGATTTTAGAGCAAAAGTCAACTTAGTGTACTCACCATGGTGGAGCTAGTCCTATATAGAATTCTGGAATCCTTCTAATTACTTTTCCATTAGCATAATTAGCAAAATTTCAACGGAATAACTCTTTTGAAATGTCCTCTCGTCTTCCTACAAAATTTTAGCCGAATCAAAAATGATGATTTTCTATGACTCTGAAAAGTGGCTGGAAATTGCAGTTTTTGGGTAATTCAGACACCTTTTTCTTGGAAATGGCTGATGCGAGTATAGCCAAATTTGCTGAGGATTTAGGGACCATCAAGTTATACTCATAAAAAATACTAGAACATCATAGCTCTCACCAGTTCATAGAAATTAACTGCGAAAGGTCCAAAAGTACCTCAGTTAACCCTGTACATTTCGGTCGAAAATTTTTGTCCTCTGAAATTCATTGTTGCATTTCTCAGTTCTGTTGTTATTTATTCATATGGTTATCAAATTCGAACACAAATCCGGTCTCCGTTTCAAAATCGAGTTCAATTTAAAGATTTTAGAGCAAAAATCAACTTAGTGTACTCACCATGGTGAGGTACGTCCTATATAGAATTCTGGAATCCTTCTAATTACTTTTCCATTAGCATTATTAGCAAATTTTTACGGAATAACTCTTTTGAAATGTCCTCTCGTCTTCCTACAAAATTTTAGCCGAATCAAAAATGATGATTTTTTATGACTCTGAAAAGTGGCTGGAAATTGCAGTTTTTGGGTAATTCAGACACCTTTTTCTCGGAAATGGCTGATGCGAGTATAGCCAAATTTGCTGAGGATTTAGGGACCATCAAGTTATACTCATGAAAAAATACTAGAACATCATAGCTCTCACCAGTTCATAGCAATTAATTGCGAAAGGTCCAAAAGTACCTTAGTTAACCCTGTACATTTCGGTCAAAAATTTTTGTCCTCTGAAATTCA
The DNA here is from genome assembly GCA_907164805.1 of Brachyptera putata. Taxonomy (NCBI): domain Eukaryota; kingdom Metazoa; phylum Arthropoda; class Insecta; order Plecoptera; family Taeniopterygidae; genus Brachyptera; species Brachyptera putata. Next base: position 3,654,351 of record OU015473.1, read on the forward strand.
TTGTTGAATTTCTCAGTTCTGTTGTTATTTATTCATATGGTTATCAAATTCGAACACAAATCCGGTCTCCGTTTCAAAATCGAGTTTAATTTAAAGATTTTAGAGCAAAAGTCAACTTAGTGTACTCACCATGGTAGGGTCCTATATAGAATTCTGGAATCCTTCTAATTACTTTTCCATTAGCATTATTAGCAAAATTTCAACGGAATAACTCTTTTGAAATGTCCTCTCGTCTTCCTACAAAATTTTAGCCGAATCAAAAATGATGATTTTTTATGACTCTGAAAAGTGGCTGGAAATTGCAGTTTTTGGGTAATTCAGACACCTTTTTCTTGGAAATGGCTGATGCGAGTATAGCCAAATTTGCTGAGGATTTAGGGACCATCAAGTTATACTCATAAAAAAATACTAGAACATCATAGCTCTCACCAGTTCATAGAAATTAATTGCGAAAGGTCCAAAAGTACCTTAGTTAACCCTGTACATTTCGGTCAAAAATTTTTGTCCTCTGAAATTCATTGTTGAATTTCTCAGTTCTGTTGTTATTTATTCATATGGTTATCAAATTCGAACACAAATCCGGTCTCCGTTTCAAAATCGAGTTAATTTAAGATTTTAGAGCAAAAATCAACTTAGTGTACTCACCATGGTAGGGTCCTATATATAGAATTCTGGAATCCTTCTAATTACTTTTCCATTAGCATTATTAGCAAAATTTCAACGGAATAACTCTTTTGAAATGTCCTCTCGTCTTCCTACAAAATTTTAGCCGAATCAAAAATGATGATTTTTTATGACTCTGAAAAGTGGCTGGAAATTGCAGTTTTTGGGTAATTCAGACACCTTTTTCTTGGAAATGGCTGATGCGAGTATAGCCAAATTTGCTGAGGATTTAGGGACCATCAAGTTATACTCATAAAAAAATACTAGAACATCATAGCTCTCACCAGTTCATAGAAATTAATTGCGAAAGGTCCAAAAGTACCTTAGTTAACCCTGTACATTTCGGTCGAAAATTTTGTCCTCTGAAATTCATTGTTGAATTTCTCAGTTCTGTTGTTATTTATTCATATGGTTATCAAATTCGAACACAAATCCGGTCTCCGTTTCAAAATCGAGTTCAATTTGAAGATTTTAGAGAAAAATCCAACTTAGTGTACTCACCATGGTAGGGTCCTATATAGAATTCTGGAATCCTTCTAATTACTTTTCCATTAGCATTATTAGCAAAATTTCAACGGAATAACTCTTTTGAAATGTCCTCTCGTCTTCCTACAAAATTTTAGCCGAATCAAAAATGATGATTTTTTATGACTCTGAAAAGTGGCTGGAAATTGCAGTTTTTGGGTAATTCAGACACCTTTTTCTCGGAAATGGCTGATGCGAGTATAGCCAATTTGCTGAGGATTTAGGGACCATCAAGTTATACTCATAAAAAAATACTAGAACATCATAGCTCTCACCAGTTGATAGAAATTAATTGCGAAAGGTCCAAAAGTACCTTAGTTAACCCTGTACATTTCGGTCAAAAATTTTTGTCCTCTGAAATTCATTGTTGAATTTCTCAGTTCTGTTGTTATTTATTCATATGGTTATCAAATTCGAACACAAATCCGGTCTCCGTTTCAAAATCGAGTTTAATTTAAAGATTTTAGAGCAAAAATCAACTTAGTGTACTCACCATGGTGGAGCTAGTCCTATATAGAATTCTGGAATCCTTCTAATTACTTTTCCATTAGCATTATTAGCAAAATTTCAACGGAATAACTCTTTTGAAATGTCCTCTCGTCTTCCTACAAAATTTTAGCCGAATCAAAAATGATGATTTTTTATGACTCTGAAAAGTGGCTGGAAATTGCAGTTTTTGGGTAATTCAGACACCTTTTTCTTGGAAATGGCTGATGCGAGTATAGCCAAATTTGCTGAGGATTTAGGGACCATCAAGTTATACTCATAAAAAATACTAGAACATCATAGCTCTCACCAGTTCATAGAAATTAATTGCGAAAGGTCCAAAAGTACCTTAGTTAACCCTGTACATTTCGGTCAAAAATTTTTGTCCTCTGAAATTCATTGTTGAATTTCTCAGTTCTGTTGTTATTTATTCATATGGTTATCAAATTCGAACACAAATCCGGTCTCCGTTTCAAAATCGAATCCAATTTAAAGATTTTAGAGCAAAAATCAATTTAGTGTACTCACCATGGTAGGGTCCTATATATATAGAATTCTGGAATCCTTCTAATTACTTTTCCATTAGCATTATTAGCAAAATTTCAACGGAATAACTCTTTTGAAATGTCCTCTCGTCTTCCTACAAAATTTTAGCCGAATCAAAAATGATGATTTTTTATGACTCTGAAAAGTGGCTGGAAATTGCAGTTTTTGGGTAATTCAGACACCTTTTTCTTGGAAATGGCTGATGCGAGTATAGCCAAATTTGCTGAGGATTTAGGGACCATCAAGTTATACTCATAAAAAATACTAGAACATCATAGCTCTCACCAGTTCATAGAAATTAATTGCGAAAGGTCCAAAAGTACCTTAGTTAACCCTGTACATTTCGGTCAAAAATTTTTGTCCTCTGAAATTCATTGTTGAATTTCTCAGTTCTGTTGTTATTTATTCATATGGTTATCAAATTCGAACACAAATCCGGTCTCCGTTTCAAAATCGAGTTTAATTTAAAGATTTTAGAGCAAAAATCAACTTAGTGTACTCACCATGGTGAGCTAGTCCTATATAGAATTCTGGAATCCTTCTAATTACTTTTCCATTAGCATTATTAGCAAAATTTCAACGGAATAACTCTTTTGAAATGTCCTCTCGTCTTCCTACAAAATTTTAGCCGAATCAAAAATGATGATTTTTTATGACTCTGAAAAGTGGCTGGAAATTGCAGTTTTTGGGTAATTCAGACACCTTTTTCTCGGAAATGGCTGATGCGAGTATAGCCAAATTTGCTGAGGATTCAGGGACCATCAAGTTATACTCATAAAAAAATACTAGAACATCATAGCTCTCACCAGTTCATAGAAATTAATTGCGAAAGGTCCAAAAGTACCTTAGTTAACCCTGTACATTTCGGTCAAAAATTTTTGTCCTCTGAAATTCATTGTTGAATTTCTCAGTTCTGTTGTTATTTATTCATATGGTTATCAAATTCGAACACAAATCCGGTCTCCGTTTCAAAATCGAGTTTAATTTAAAGATTTTAGAGCAAAAGTCAACTTAGTGTACTCACCATGGTAGGGTCCTATATAGAATTCTGGAACCCTTCTAATTACTTTTCCATTAGCATTATTAGCAAAATTTCAACGGAATAACTCTTTTGAAGTGTCTTCTCGTCATCCTACAAAATTTCAGCTGAATCAAAAATATACGATGGGTATTAGGGGAAAGATAACGTTAACGCTTCTATCCAACTTGACCTTCTGCTTCTCCCGTAATTTCATATTTGAATACACTTCCCATAAAATACAGCTCAATATCTTGGAAATCAAGCAAATGTACCTGGATGCTACGAAAAAGACATTTATCGTGAAAAATATTGAAATGGAATACGTTGAATGAATCAAAATACCATGTAACAGAATAATATATATATATATATTCGTGTGAAATATCTTGATTTGATAGTCTTTTTCATTAATGCCGAATCCGTTCATCTCTACTCATACTATCGGTGCACTTTATACATTCCACGTATTCCATGTCAATGCTTAGTTTCAAACTTTCAATTTCAAAGTATCATTGGAAATAAGAACTTGACCACAAAATGCAAATTAGATACACACAGTGTGAAGAAATTGAAGAGTCCATGGGAGTCGATTTAACGGAATATCAGTTTTTTCATGATGACTTTCTAGCAGTATAAGATATCGAAATTCTGAAAACGAGGAAACAGATACTTTCAATACTTTCAAGATAGTGTGAGTAATAGCCATTTATCTTGATTCGCATGATTGTCAGGCGTATACGCTTAGGAAATGTGTATTTTCAAGCGTACACGCCTGACAGTCGGGCGATTCAAGGTAAATAGTTATTACTCACACCATCTTGAAGGTATTGAAAATATCTGTCTCCTTGTTTTCTGAATTTCGATATCCTATATCGTTCGAAAGTTATTACCAAAAAATGATATTCTGCCTAATCGAATTCCACGGCCTCTTAAGAACTGAACTGAGAGTACTGAGAGTTTCTGGAGTACTTTTTGACTGCTGATTTATAGATGGGAGGACTAACACAAACTTCTTTCCCACTGTTGCAGGTTGTCCCAGCTGTTACAACACGTGGGTGCATTGGTTCCAGTCTGCAGTACAAGACACTTCATACCGTTGCCGACTTCAGGAACATGTTGAAGTTCCGTCCGCCTATTGCAGCTATCAGAGCTGTGACTTCAGCCAGTCAAGCAATTGGATTGGGATTGGATAACTTTCTGCATTGGTATAATAACATGTGAATGCATCGAGACAAACAAATAACTTGTGATTACATGATTTATTGATATAACTTGTACAGAAAAAGTGGTAATAAATTGATGAATTACAATGACATATGACGTGTTCGCACTTGTAAATATCCCATGAGTCCTAGTATCCCCAATGCAGCCCGCAAGGGAGGGGGTCAGGGGTTGGTGAAGAGTGGGGGGGCTTGACCTTGAACCCTTGCGTGCAAGAGCGGCTCATGTAGCTTCCGAAGAAGCTACGCAAGTCTCTCTTGAACGTTCGAATACAAGGTCTCCACCACACTCTCCAGCAAATCTTACATGGTGATTGGACGCATGACGATGCACCCTTGAATGCAGGACAGGCTCATACGAGTCTATCCCACACGCAAGAATAGAATGTCTCGCCCAATAGCTATGCAGATCCAACCCCTGACCCCCAGTGAACCCTTTACCCACGGCTCAGGTGCAGGCACTTTATCCACAGCTTACGTGGGGTCAGACTTTTAGCCACGGTCCAGGTGAGAACAGGCACCAGTGCTCATGGGTATCAGGTTTCTTTTAGCTCAGGGCAACAAGATCCCTACTCGGAGCAGTAGTTTATTTACTATGACTTTGCTTGGTCACTTGCCAGTTGTTGGACTCTAGGCCGGAAACTCCACCATTCTGAGCTTTGATCGAGTTGGTAAAAGACACTGGGCTGATCAAACCACACTGGTCTGGCCTACCCGGCTCGGGGATCAGTTTCACAATAGGCTGAATCATACCTTTGTGCGGGCTGCACTGAGGTCAGTTTACCCACATAACGGTGCATCTAACTACATTTACCACTATTTACCAACTATCTCTTGATTGCAAAGATGCTCCGAGGACTGAGTCTTCATGGTGAGCTGCAGCCTGCAAACAGAAAAGTGCTCTTATTAATATAACTGATAGAAGAAGTCATTCAAAGGATTCAATACAGGCCCTACCATGGTAAGTACACTAAGTTGATTTTTGCTCTAAAATCTTTAAATTAAACTCGATTTTGAAACGGAGACCGGATTTGTGTTCGAATTTGATAACCATATGAATAAATAACAACAGAACTGAGAAATTCAACAATGAATTTCAGAGGACAAAAATTTTTGACCGAAATGTACAGGGTTAACTAAGGTACTTTTGGACCTTTCGCAATTAATTTCTATGAACTGGTGAGAGCTATGATGTTCTAGTATTTTTTTATGAGTATAACTTGATGGTCCCTAAATCCTCAGCAAATTTGGCTATACTCGCATCAGCCATTTCCAAGAAAAAGGTGTCTGAATTACCCAAAAACTGCAATTTCCAGCCACTTTTCAGAGTCATAAAAAATCATCATTTTTGATTCGGCTAAAATTTTGTGGGAAGACGAGAGGACATTTCAAAAGAGTTATTCCGTTGAAATTTTGCTAATAATGCTAATGAGAAAGTAATTAGAAGGATTCCAGAATTCGATATAGGACCCTACCATGGTGAGTACACTAAGTTGACTTTTGCTCTAAAATCTTTAAATTAAACTCGATTTGGAAACGGAGACCGGATTTGTGTTCGAATTTGATAACCATATGAATAAATAACAACAGAACTGAGAAATTCAACAATGAATTTCAGAGAACATAAATTTTTGACCGAAATGTACAGGGTTAACTAAGGTACTTTTGGACCTTTCGCAATTAATTTCTATGAACTGGTGAGAGCTATGATGTTCTAGTATTTTTTTATGAGTATAACTTGATGGTCCCTAAATCCTCAGCAAATTTGGCTATACTCGCATCAGCCATTTCCAAGAAAAAGGTGTCTGAATTACCCAAAAACAGCAATTTCCAGCCACTTTTCAGAGTCATAAAAAATCATCATTTTTGATTCGGCTAAAATTTTGTAGGAAGACGAGAGGACATTTCAAAAGAGTTATTCCGTTGAAATTTTGCTAATAATGCTAATGGAAAAGTAATTAGAAGGATTCCAGAATTCTATATAGGACCCTACCATGGTGAGTACACTAAGTTGATTTTTGCTCTAAAATCTTTAAATTTAACTCGATTTTGAAACGGAGACCGGATTTGTGTTCGAATTTGATAACCATATGAATAAATAACAACAGAACTGAGAAATTCAACAATGAATTTCAGAGGACAAAAATTTTTGACCGAAATGTACAGGGTTAACTAAGGTACTTTTGGACCTTTCGCAATTAATTTCTATGAACTGGTGAGAGCTATGATGTTCTAGTATTTTTTTATGAGTATAACTTGATGGTCCCTAAATCCTCAGCAAATTTGGCTATACTCGCATCAGCCATTTCCAAGAAAAAGGTGTCTGAATTACCCAAAAACTGCAATTTCCAGCCACTTTTCAGAGTCATAAAAAATCATCATTTTTGATTCGGCTAAAATTTTGTGGGAAGACGAGAGGACATTTCAAAAGAGTTATTCCGTTGAAATTTTGCTAATAATGCTAATGGAAAAGTAATTAGAAGGATTCCAGAATTCTATATAGGACCCTACCATGGTGAGTACACTAAGTTGATTTTTGCTCTAAAATCTTTAAATTAAACTCGATTTTGAAACGGAGACCGGATTTGTGTTCGAATTTGATAACCATATGAATAAATAACAACAGAACTGAGAAATTCAACAATGAATTTCAGAGGACATAAATTTTTGACCGAAATGTACAGGGTTAACTAAGGTAGTTTTGGACCTTTCGCAATTAATTTCCATCAACTGGTGAGAGCTATGATGTTCTAGTATTTTTTTATGAGTATAACTTGATGGTCCCTAAATCCTCAGCAAATTTGGCTATACTCGCATCAGCCATTTCCAGGAAAAAGGTGTCTGAATTACCCAAAAACTGCAATTTCCAGCCACTTTTCAGAGTCATAAAAAATCATCATTTTTGATTCGGCTAAAATTTTGTAGGAAGACGAGAGGACATTTCAAAAGAGTTATTCCGTTGAAATTTTGCTAATAATGCTAATGGAAAAGTAATTAGAAGGATTCCAGAATTCTATATAGGACCCTACCATGGTGAGTACACTAAGTTGATTTTTGCTCTAAAATCTTTAAATTAAACTCGATTTGGAAACGGAGACCGGATTTGTGTTCGAATTTGATAACCATATGAATAAATAACAACAGAACTGAGAAATTCAACAATGAATTTCAGAGGACAAAATTTTTTGACCGAAATGTACAGGGTTAACTAAGGTACTTTTGGACCTTTCGCAATTAATTTCTATGAACTGGTGAGAGCTATGATGTTCTAGTATTTTTTTATGAGTATAACTTGATGGTCCCTAAATCCTCAGCAAATTTGGCTATACTCGCATCAGCCATTTCCAAGAAAAAGGTGTCTGAATTACCCAAAAACTGCAATTTCCAGCCACTTTTCAGAGTCATAAAAAATCATCATTTTTGATTCGGCTAAAATTTTGTAGGAAGACGAGAGGACATTTCAAAAGAGTTATTCCGTTGAAATTTTGCTAATAATGCTAATGGAAAAGTAATTAGAAGGATTCCAGAATTCTATATAGGACCCTACCATGGTGAGTACACTAAGTTGATTTTTGCTCTAAAATCTTTAAATTAAACTCGATTTTGAAACGGAGACCGGATTTGTGTTCGAATTTGATAACCATATGAATAAATAACAACAGAACTGAGAAATTCAACAATGAATTTCAGAGGACAAAATTTTTGACCGAAATGTACAGGGTTAACTAAGGTACTTTTGGACCTTTCGCAATTAATTTCTATGAACTGGTGAGAGCTATGATGTTCTAGTATTTTTTTATGAGTATAACTTGATGGTCCCTAAATCCTCAGCAAATTTGGCTATACTCGCATCAGCCATTTCCAAGAAAAAGGTGTCTGAATTACCCAAAAACTGCAATTTCCAGCCACTTTTCAGAGTCATAAAAAATCATCATTTTTGATTCGGCTAAAATTTTGTGGGAAGACGAGAGGACATTTCAAAAGAGTTATTCCGTTGAAATTTTGCTAATAATGCTAATGGAAAAGTAATTAGAAGGATTCCAGAATTCTATATAGGACCCTACCATGGTGAGTACACTAAGTTGATTTTTGCTCTAAAATCTTTAAATAAACTCGATTTTGAAACGGAGACCGGATTTGTGTTCGAATTTGATAACCATATGAATAAATAACAACAGAACTGAGAAATTCAACAATGAATTTCAGAGGACAAAATTTTTTGACCGAAATGTACAGGGTTAACTAAGGTACTTTTGGACCTTTCGCAATTAATTTCTATGAACTGGTGAGAGCTATGATGTTCTAGTATTTTTTATGAGTATAACTTGATGGTCCCTAAATCCTCAGCAAATTTGGCTATACTCGCATCAGCCATTTCCAAGAAAAAGGTGTCTGAATTACCCAAAAACTGCAATTTCCAGCCACTTTTCAGAGTCATAAAAAATCATCATTTTTGATTCGGCTAAATTTTGTAGGAAGACGAGAGGACATTTCAAAAGAGTTATTCCGTTGAAATTTTGCTAATAATGCTAATGGAAAAGTAATTAGAAGGATTCCAGAATTCTATATAGGACCCTACCATGGTGAGTACACTAAGTTGATTTTTGCTCTAAAATCTTTAAATTAAACTCGATTTTGAAACGGAGACCGGATTTGTGTTCGAATTTGATAACCATATGAATAAATAACAACAGAACTGAGAAATTCAACAATGAATTTCAGAGGACAAAATTTTTGACCGAAATGTACAGGGTTAACTAAGGTACTTTTGGACCTTTCGCAATTAATTTCTATCAACTGGTGAGAGCTATGATGTTCTAGTATTTTTTTATGAGTATAACTTGATGGTCCCTAAATCCTCAGCAAATTTGGCTATACTCGCATCAGCCATTTCCAAGAAAAAGGTGTCTGAATTACCCAAAAACTGCAATTTCCAGCCACTTTTCAGAGTCATAAAAAATCATCATTTTTGATTCGGCTAAAATTTTGTGGGAAGACGAGAGGACATTTCAAAAGAGTTATTCCGTTGAAATTTTGCTAATAATGCTAATGGAAAAGTAATTAGAAGGATTCCAGAATTCGATATAGGACCCTACCATGGTGAGTACACTAAGTTGACTTTTTGCTCTAAAATCTTTAAATTAAACTCGATTTTGGAACGGAGACCGGATTTGTGTTCGAATTTGATAACCATATGAATAAATAACAACAGAACTGAGAAATTCAACAATGAATTTCAGAGGACAAAAATTTTTGACCGAAATGTACAGGGTTAACTAAGGTACTTTTGGACCTTTCGCAATTAATTTCTATCAACTGGTGAGAGCTATGATGTTCTAGTATTTTTTTATGAGTATAACTTGATGGTCCCTAAATCCTCAGCAAATTTGGCTATACTCGCATCAGCCATTTCCAAGAAAAAGGTGTCTGAATTACCCAAAAACTGCAATTTCCAGCCACTTTTCAGAGTCATAAAAAATCATCATTTTTGATTCGGCTAAAATTTTGTGGGAAGACGAGAGGACATTTCAAAAGAGTTATTCCGTTGAAATTTTGCTAATAATGCTAATGGAAAAGTAATTAGAAGGATTCCAGAATTCGATATAGGACCCTACCATGGTGAGTACACTAAGTTGATTTTTGCTCTAAAATCTTTAAATTAGACTCGATTTTGGAACGGAGACCGGATTCGTGTTCGAATTTGATAACCATATGAATAAATAACAACAGAACTGAGAAATTCAACAATGAATTTCAGAGGACAAAAATTTTTGACCGAAATGTACAGGGTTAACTAAGGTACTTTTGGACCTTTCGCAATTAATTTCTATGAACTGGTGAGAGCTATGATGTTCTAGTATTTTTTTATGAGTATAACTTGATGGTCCCTAAATCCTCAGCAAATTTGGCTATACTCGCATCAGCCATTTCCAAGAAAAAGGTGTCTGAATTACCCAAAAACTGCAATTTCCAGCCACTTTTCAGAGTCATAAAAAATCATCATTTTTGATTCGGCTAAAATTTTGTAGGACGACGAGAGGACATTTCAAAAGAGTTATTCCGTTGAAATTTTGCTAATAATGCTAATGGAAAAGTAATTAGAAGGATTCCAGAATTTTATACAGGACCCTACCATGGTGAGTACACTAAGTTGATTTTTGCTTTAAAATCTTTAAATTAAACTCGATTTTGAAACGGAGACCGGATTTGTGTTCGAGTTTGATAACCATTTGAATAAATAACAACAGAACTGAGAAATTCAACAATGAATTTCAGAGGACAAAAATGTTTGACCGAAATGTACAGGGGTACTTTTGGGGTACTTTTGGACCTTTCGCAATTAATTTATATGAACTGGTGATACCTGCGCTGTTCTAGTATCTTTTTATGAGTATAACTTGATGGTCCCTAAATCCTCAGCAAATTTGGCCACACTCGCCCCAGCCATTTCCAAGAAAAAAGTGTCTGAATTATCAAAAAAATGCTATTTCCAGCCAATTTTCAAGTTTTTTTTTTTAATATAGTAGAACCTCTTCAGTAAGTTTCTGTTCAGTACATCCTTCACCTTGGTAAGTTCGAGTTTTTGATCCCATCCATATGCTCCCACATGTCGAATAGTTTCTTTAGTAAGTTTTTCACTTTGATAAGTTTTCTCTATATGGTCATATGAAAAACGTACTAAAGAGGTTCCACTGTGACAACAATTGTACAATTATCTTAGGATATTCAGTAAGTTTATATGATATTCGATGAATAAAGAACATGTATTAGGCCTACTTATTCAACTTATTTTAATCAAGTGTTTGGGTGGAAGACCATTTTTAATAGTTAACACTGCCTACTTTGTGCAATAGTTCTGTCTTATCATATCGTATTATATCATGGTAATTTTATACCATATCATTATTGTATTATATCACATAAGTATTGAACAGAATAAAGAAAGAAAGGAAGAAGATTCAACTCTAAGAAATAAAATGTTTTTCTGGATATTTTAAAACCAAAATTGACGTGTGAAATCAAATTTTGTAAAAATTGAGAGAGCAGAAATTCATGATTTCGATATGTCTAGAATTTGGTAGGACGACATGAGGCTAATTTAAAAAACCCAAATACGTGGAAATTTCCCAGCCAAAATATTATCCCAAGTGATTATGAGTATTCTAAGACTTGACATATGGCAAAAGGCTCAAATTATATTCGCTCTAAAATACCTAAATTGGGCTTGAGACCGGGTTTGAGTTCTAATTTGTAACTCTACATATATCTAACGACAGAACTGAGTTTTTGACACACTACTTTCGACCGTTCGTAATCAATTTCTATGAACTGGTGACACCCTTGAATGTTCTAGTACTAGGCAAACGCAGAATATGCGTTGTACGATGAGCGATGTCTATATAAAGCAACTCTACACACCTTGACCGTATAAAATGGCCTAAGGTGCCGTGGATCTATCACTGCAACATTTTTCTGATATTATTTCTATCTATTCGATGAATAAAGAACATGTAGTCATAGGTATTACATATTTTCTTCGAAACGGCTGGTCCGAATGGTCAGTTACAAATTTTTAATTATGTGTATCACTTCCGTTTTTAGATGTGAGTGAAATTTGAATTATTTTGATGACATTTTATTTTTCAATTTTTCACACGTAGCCTAATCTTACGGAGTTTTAGAAACTTTGAGATGATGTTTCAGAAAAATGGTCCAACCGATTTGACCCAAAAACTATAGGGTTCCAAGTTGGATAAGTTTGCGTATATAGAAAAAGTTTTTGTCGATCGGTCAAACCCTGCGACCTGTGCAGTGCTCACAAACAGACGAACAAAGAACGGACAGACAAAGCTCCGTGAGAGTTGCATGCAAATGTGCGCTAACGCTCATCTAACTATTTTTATGAGTGAAAAATTCAGGATCTCTAAATTTCCAGTAAGTTCCGTTGTCGAAATGATAGGGAGGTCTGTTTGAAAGGTGACAAGTCGTCAGTTGAGTTCTTAGATATATAGTATAGGAATTACTAAAAAACCAAAGTATACGGAAGTAACAATGATTCTTCTCTTCCTATTCAACTCTTATTTTCTCCATATAATCTTCATTTATAATGTTATTTGCATTTGCGCTTGCGCATCAAATGATGGTAATTGTTTATAAGCGCGTCACGGCCTATTGACGGGCTAAGGGTGAACATGGGATGAAAATTGGATGACCTCGGGCAGTATTCATCAGCCCAATTAATATTTTCCTTGGATCAACAGAAGGGTAAGAATGTTTTATATATCCGGAGAGTTTCTATAATATGTTTTAAAATCAGTTTAAAATGTTCAAAAAGCCATATTTTTCGCCTCCGGCGCCTGGGGCTACCCCGTCTAGGATCTTTGAAAACATTTCAAGTAGTGCCTTAGGGCTCGGCCAGGGCGCGAAAATCCCACGAGCCGGCCCTGTCGGTAACCCAAAACAGTCTTAAATAAATCAAACTTGACAAAAGTAAAGGAAGCAAAAAAGTCGTGACTGTTTATTTGACTGAAATTTTGTGGGATGATGAAAGAACATTTTAAAAAAATTGAATAGGCCCCCTAAATATTTCAATAATGACACCATTTTGATGATTGAAAAATAGCAACTCCGTTTTTCTACTTACTGGCATCGGACTTGTAGTTCGTAGTTGCCTTCTCTTCCTTCTTCAACGGTACTGCTAGTTGACACGTGTGCTGAAATGGTACATGTAGCTCTCGTTGTTGCATTGATCTTCTTCCCTCCTTCCCTCGTCTGCCTACGACCTCATTGCGTCAACGTCTACATCGTACTGCCGTCTTACTTCCCTTATCTTCCTTCTTCAACGATACTGCTAGTTGATACCTGTGTTGGCATCATCCTTTCTTGACGAGCCGTAGCAGCTGGAACAAAATGAATACAGTAATGAATGACTAATGAAACGTCTTGGGTAGGTCTATTTTATACAAATCAATAGAATGTCTTGAAATACCGTAGGCCTACTTGTCACATGTGCCAGGTAATATGAGGACATATCAAAATTAAATCAAAGGACATGACAACCGGACCTAAGAGGCGTCACCCCACTCAAATCATTGGTATAGGGACACTATTGCACTGTAGTATTAAATGACTATGGGCCTAAACATTTCTCTCGAAATTAGTTGTGTCTGATTTACACTTTCGCATTTGAATTGATAAGAATTCCAGGTGAACCTATTGTTCCATTGTCTCTTATAACCAATTAAAGTGAAGATCCTAAAATGAAGATTATCGAAGAATGAATTCTTCAATAACGACACCATTATGATGATTGGAAAATAACAACACCGTTTTTCTACTTACTGGCATCGTTACTGTAGTTCTCGTTGTTGCGTTCATCTTCATCCCTCCTTCCTTCGTCTGCCTACGACCTCATTGCGTCAAAGTCTACATCATAATGCCGTCTTACTTCCCTTATCTTCTTTCTTCAACGGTACTGCTAGTTGATACATGTGTTGGCATCATCCTTTCTTGACGAGCCGTAACAGCTGGAACAAAACAAATACAGTAATGAAACGTCTTAGGTAGGTCTATTTCATACAAAGCAATAGAATGTCTTGAAATACCGTAGGCCTACTTGTCACATACGCCTGTTGATATGAGGACATATCAAAATTAAATTTAAGGACCACAATCCTGGGTCAGAATTCAAACGAATAATGACACTATTTTTTCTTCTAATTCAATAATTCAAGAGAAAACTACAAATCAACATCTCAGTTCAAGAAATTCTAATTTATTAAAATGTCCTCCAGGACCCGCCCCCTTTTCTGAACCACGACAAAGACAATACGTGATTATTTCAATGTTTTGATACAGAATCAGTAATGCTTATAAATGTCACGTCTTTGAAAAGGGGGCGGGTCATGGATGACAAATAACTTGATAATAACTTCGGAAACTGAGATGACGATATCTAGTTTTCTCTCGAATTGGGGGAATAATAGCATCATTATTCTTTCAAATGTCACCGGGCAGGGTTGCACGGACCTAAGAGGCGTCACCCCACTCAAATCATTGGTATAGGGACACTATTGCACTGTAGTATTAAATAACTATGGGCCTCAACAATTCTCTCGAAATTAGTTTGTCTGATTTACACTTTTGCATTTGAATTAATAAGAATTCCAGGTAAACCTATTGTTCCATTGTCTTTTATAACCAATTAAAGTGAAGATCCTAAAATGAAGATTATCGAAGAATAAATTCTTCAATAACGACACCATTATGATGATTGGAAAATAAAAAACACCGTTTTTCTACTTACTGGCATCATTATTGTAGTTCTCGTTGTTGCGTTCATCTGCTTCCCTCCTTCCCTCGTCTGCCTACGACCTCATTGCGTCAACGTCTACATCGTAATGCCGTCTTAGTAGCCTTCTCTTCCTTCTTCAACGGTACTGCTAGTCGATATGTGTACTGGCATCATCCTTTGTTGACGAGCCGTAACAGCTGGAACAAAACAAATACAGTAATGAAACGTCATAGGTCACAGGTCTATTTTATACAAATCAATATAATGTCTTGAAATACCATAGGCCTACTTGTCACATGCGCCTGTTGATATGAAGACATATCAAAATTAAATTAAAGGACATCACAACCCTGGGGCTAGATTTAAACAAATAATAGCACTATTTTTTCTCTAATTCAAGAGAAAACTAGAAATCAACATGTCAGTTCAAGAAATTTCAATTTATTAAAATGTCCTCCAGGATTAGGCCTATTCTTTCAAATGTCTCCGGGCAGGGTTGCACCGACCTTAGAGGCGTCACCCCACTCATATCATTGGTACAGGGACACTATTGCAATAGTAATAAATAACTACGCCTAAACATTTCTCTTGAAATTAGTTGTGTCTGATTTACACTTTCGCATTTGAATTAATAAGAATTTCAGTAAACCTATCGTTCAATTGTCTCTCATAAAAGATTAAAATGAAGATCCACAGGCCCGATACTTCAAGGTTAATACACAGTTTGAGAGATGGGGTGTTCTATAAACACTACCGATAAAGCCGCCCCCGGGGATCAGTCAATGATCGCTAACGATAGAAACTGAAGTCATGTCGGGCGTAGGTTCGAGTCCCGCCGCATAAGGCATGGGTTATTGAAAACGTCCTTTCATCTATCATCACTTCATTATCCCCTTATACCCTAGCTGTTAAGCAGTATTAAAAAAATACAAAATAAGTAGGCCTACAAGCGTTTTGGTAAATATGCAATATATCCTCAACCAGTCTTTTCATGAGTAATGTCATTGAGATTGTAGTGGTAATGTTCTTCAGGTTATGTAGTATGGTCAGAGGTAGGGTGAGGTCTTATGTTGAATGAACAACTAGGTCTAGATTGTCATTTTATGGTTCATGTCCTGGCCTAGGCCTACTAACCCTAACCATGATCAATGATCACCTAACATAACCCTAAAACAGACCAGTTAAGATTACGGCATATCCATCATAGTTTGGTTGCTGTAGGAACGACCCGCATCATTCAATGCCCGCATGAATGTTCCTGAGATAGGTCGGCGTATATATTTAAAAAATTAGCCTATTCTAGCCACAGGCATTGAGTCTGTAGTGGTAACTCAATGCCACAAAATAGGCCCTAGGCATTCCCTAGGCCTAGATGAACAGCTGCTAAGCGCTTTGTCTCACTATAGGCATAAGCCCTATACCACTTTTCCCTACTGTATATATTGACAAATCGATGACATACCGTCTTTTAGCACTACAAATTCAATGCTTTTAGCTACTTCGGATGATACAAATTATCTGTTTGTGAAATTGTTGAAGACAGATTGGTGTTATTAGGCCTAGGCCTACGTTATAGTTCGGCCACGCAATCTCAGATTCAGTCTTACCTGACGATGAAAATACGGAGTGATAACTCGGAACGAAAGTAGACAGCATATTTATAAGTACACTATCATGATATATCTTGAATAACAAGTAATATTCTACACAATTTCTGAAATTAACATCTTGTTTGCCTCATGGCCGACTAAAACATCACAAAGCCATGAATTGTTACCAACATAACTTAGCCCGGACCTACCACTACAAATTCAATGGCCAGGGCCAGGCATGATCAGTGAGTAAAGCACATGGGGCAGTACTATCAACATAAACATGTATACAATAGAATAGAATAGAATATAATAAAATTTATTAGTTTAGCATTTTTGCTGGTTTGCATTGTACATAATTAGAAGGCCGACCCTATTCCCACGAACGTTCGTGCGGGTTGTGCCTCCAGCAACCTAAACTACTATTCCCAAGAACCGTTCGTGTCGGCAAGACGCACATACACTATTCCCACGACCGGTCGTGCCAGCAAGACCCCCAATCTCTATTCCTCTATGCCGGTACCGCTAATTTCGAGCGGGTTTATTCCGAAAATTGAATTACAATTAAAAACAAATCCACTTACAATATACCGCTAATTTGTTCATAGACTGTATGTACGTTGAGTGAAGATTGCTTGCAAGTTTTAGTGGGTATAATAACAATAAGTTTTCATCAGGATTCATTTTGATTTGACTCTATCGCCCAGTCGATGTGACAGCCACAGCACGATGTAGTGATTCCAACAGACTTTATCAATATAAAGAAGATGTACCGACTCCCATACTAATAACATGGACGGTATTTGTGATTTCTGTGGACAAATCAGAGCCAACGGTACCAATTTTACCTGTCGCAATTCAGCGGATTCCCTTGTAAACTAGATATTTATTCATTTTATTTAGAACGTTTTATTTCCCACACACTTAGCACATTATTATTTTACATACATAATTATTAAAACGCTAGTACACAATAATAATTAATATACAAATTAATTACGGTAGGAAATATAATACTGAGTGCAAGAAAGAAACCTTGTGTTTGCACTGTATAGATAACAGTGGCTACGGTACCGGCGACATTGTTGAACTTACAATAGGCCTATCTATCATTTTTGTGAAAAACAAATGCCATCTCTGACACAATAATTCTACTGAGCAGTGTATAGCATTGTTGTTTTATAGAGATCGATATAAAAGGAATAGTTGCGCTACAAGCTAATGGAAATATTTCACTTGGAAGCGATGCTGGTATCACTAAACTGTGGCAACAGTACAACAAGATATATACAATAGGTCCTGATATATTTAAATAGAAACAAACGTCGATCTTATCAGTGTCATTTCTTTATTCTATCACAATCTTAGTCTACGGGTATAAATGAGCATCGCCACAATAGTTTAGACATATATATTCTAATTAATATAATATATTCAATTAATATAATAGTAGTATAAGTAGAAATTTATTTATCAGCAGAGATGTGCTATTTACAGACAAGTTAATACAATGGTTTTACAAAGTTAATACAGAATAGATTCATTATCATGAACTATTTTGTCAATTATGGTATATCTATTATTTCTTGACTAATTCTAATACTAATATCAGAAAATAATATTGTATTCATAATCACATTTTGTTTCTAGAATAAACTATCGATTGATTTAAACTTGAAAAATTAAACATCAACAAAAAAGTCAACAAATGTGAAGAAAAAAAAGGGAAAATTTTACACAAAATTGATTACGAAAAAGTCTTCAACGCCATAAATAACTTCATATTGTTCCAACATGTTGTCTAAAAGTACTATATTCAATATTGAACGAAGTTGTATGCGGCGAGTGATTGAAGAATTTCAATCCAATTTAATGGTCATCTTTTAATGGCAGCATTTCTTGTACAGTAACTATGAGTATCGGATCGTAATTTAAACAAATGTTTGTTTTGATGAACGAAGCATAGCAACTCTAATATGAATAAACCAGGTTGGGTCAGGAACACAGTTGGGTCAGGCCAAATTGGATCAGGTCAGGTAAGAGTGAAATTTCACGGAGTCACATGAGGGATTGTCGTCAGGTATTTTATGGAGTAAGGAACTAGATAAGTTTGTGGAGTATTTGATACGTATGCATGTGCTAAAATTGCATGCATACAGTGGAACAGTTGTGAGGAATACATGGTTGGAATGTACAAAACGCGTGATATGCAGAGGATCGATAAAATATTTACTGACTAGGAAGGAACCGCTGTTAGAATGAAGTACAGTATTGATCTCTATTAATATTTCAGACAATCGGCGCCAGTTTTGAAATGAGGGTAATTTTATGATTTAAATATTTCATTTGTGACTGCATAATACAGTCCTCTCAACAAGCGTGACAGTTGGACATTCAAAATCATCCGATTATACTGAAGACAGTGAGTCACAAGACATCACAAGACATTTGGTGAAACGAAGACAAATAGAAAGAATGTGCAATTTTGTTAGAGTCAAGAATGAATATACAGGATGGGATGAATTAAGCAATAGAATTGGAAAGGGATTACAAAGAAGTACAAGGGGAGGGGTAAGAATGGAAGTGGAAAAAGTGGATAGAGAAGTAGGTAAATATGGATTTATACAAAGAACGACGCGGGAATGGAATGAATTGGAAGAAGATATCAAGAACATAACGAAGATTGGTGATTTAAGAAGAGAGCTAAGAAAAAAAATGATGTATAATTATATATGTTTGACTGTAATTTCATTAGGTATAGTAACCATTACCACCTGTTTTATGAACAATCTGTAATGAATAAATAAATATATGTATATATCACATATTTTAGGGTCAGGTATTACTGAACCAATTAGCCCAATTCTGATAATTGTCATCGGTAACCATGGTGACAAACTGTTTTAGCTCGTACTCAATGTTAACTCCACTTCGCCAATTCGGGACCGGTATCACCGAGTCCAGGTTAGTCTTATTCTGAGAATAAGTGAAACCAGATGACATTGATAACCATGGTGATGGCCGTTTTCAACTCGCAGTTCAGGGTTTTGTCCACTGGATACCGAGATAGTATATACCCTTTCTCATATGAATAACTCTGATAATTCACAATATTGATTTTTTAATATTTTCATCAAATAAATGTACATTATTGCAGGAGAGAAAATCACTCTTGAGTGTCTACAAAACGCATAAGGGTCAACCTGTGGAATGAGATGATAATACTGTCTTCGAAGATAATACTCATCTTCTTTTACATAAATAAATAATACCCATGTCACGTTTAACTAGCGAGCTCAAATCGAAAAGGTACTATAGAAAAATAAGTCAGAAAAATGATCAATTACATGAACAAATTACACGGAAGCTTCATCTATAACTTCACGTCAATGTAACAAATATAACAAGTGTCAATATATAAACACTACAATCACCTGTTGAAATGAGGTATTCGACATTTCAGTCAGACAAATACATTGATTTCATCATTGAATACATTGAGTTCTGATATATAACAATAATTGCTGATGATACGACAATAATAAGCAGGGACGTCGTTAGGGGGTCCAAGGGGGGGCGCGCGCCCCACCAATCGTCATTTGCGCCCCTCCAATAATTCATCCTTCTAAAAAAATATATATAGACCTATGTATGTTGACTCGTGTTGACCGACGAATAACACTCAATGAAATATTTTGCTGGGAGATATCACGAAAATAACTCCGAAATTGTCCAGAATACTACCATATCGATTGAAAATAACTTCGGAAATGTCCATAATGGTTCAACTATTACCCTCCAAAACTGCTTGTACATCGCCACAATCACTTAAAAAATACCATATTTCAAAAAATTCTCTGCGGGGCTTTGGTGGGGAGGAGTAAATCCCAAAATGGCTAAAATATCTGCATGAATCAATTATTAAGAATAACTTCGAAAATATCCATAATGATTCAATTATTTGCTTCCAAAATTGTTTGTAAATCGACAAAATCACTTTAAAAATGGTACAAAAAATTCACTGTGGGGCTCCGGACCCCATTTTAGCGCGCTTCTAATGCCCAACCTGCGCCCCCCCCCCCCCCCCCTCCCAATACACAAATCCTAACGACGTCCCTGATAATAAGTTGTGACAATTGTGAGACACATGTTTCCAGGAATAGTTGGTGGATTATTGATTTCCTGTTGTCCTGTATTGTGTTGTCCTGCATTTCTTCACGCAGAATATCGAGGATATATAAATGATAATAATATATTCTTGATACAATGATTATATTCCTTATGGTAATGATGACATATTATTTGATCAATACACACCACTTACAGGTTTACGAATTTTTCGTGTCAAGAACCATTTGAATAACAGATGAGACTTGAATAAAGGATTAATGACCGCGTGTTTTAGTAGGCAATTTACTAAATACAACTCATTCCTTTCATTCTGAGCCGATAATGAAATACAGAATATATTTCAATAGTTGCTAGTCATGATATATGCATGAATGGAGACTGCATTCCGAGGGGTTTACAACTCGAAAATTTGGTGTACACCTGATTTCAGATTTCAAGATTTCAGGTAATTTCAGGTGATTTCAGGGATTTCAAGTGATTTCAGGGATTTCAGGGATTTCAAATGATTTCAGGTGATTTCAGGTGATTTCAAGTGATTTCAGGGATTTCAGGTGATTTCAGGGATTTCAGATGATTTCAGGGATTTCAAGTGATTTCAGGTGATTTCAGGGATTTCAGGGATTTCAGGTGATTTCAGGTGATTTCAGGGATTTCAAGGGGATTTCATGGGATTTCATGGCAAGTGTACACCTGATTTCAGGAGTTGTTAACCCCTCGTTGCATTCATATGGGACGTACTTGTAATTTCAAGAATTATTCACTGTTCCGGTATAAAAAATTCAAGTAATGTCAATACTTGGAACATGAAATGGCCACATTATTGATTCCACAGAAAAAAAACTGATGCCAAGGATAACCACAATGCAAGATTTGAGAATATTTTTCCGATTGAAAAAGATCGAAAAGTGACATTTCAAAATGATATCAAATAGTGTCGAGCCAGCTGATACTTTATTAAGTGAGGATGACTTCTGTCTCAAATATTCTGAATGTGGTCGAATTGAACTGGAGAATAAATATCACTTCTAATAAATACAGAAAAGATCTGTTCAATAACAGACTGTGCGAGTTAAGAGAGCAATTAAGGAACTATTAAATGTGAGCAACAAGTGTCACCAATAAATTAAAACGATTAAAATCTGTGATGGATATAAAGAAGGCACTGCTGTAATTCTTTGGAAACCAAGGTTTATATACCAACAGACAGCCGCGGTTTTGAAACCTCTGAAGTGATCCACGGCCTGTATATGTACATTGAGCTGACCAAATGTTCTTAATTCTACATTTCCATACTTCTAAGCTCATCTCACAACAAAAAGTACTCACAGCAAAATTCAGAATCTAGGACTGATACTAATACAAGGTTCGAGAATATTTCACCAATCCAGAACATCTAAAAGTGGGTTCTGAAAATGATGTCAGATAGAGAGAAACTAAGCTACTCTATCTTTTAATATATAATACATCGAGATGATTTCTGCCTTGAATTGTTTTTCGTGTGGTTGAATCGTACTGAAGAGTTATTATTACATCTCTACTACACAACGAAAATGTGTGTTCAATGACGAATTATACAAGTAATTATGGTTCGAATTGGTTCCATAATTCCGAAACGTATATTTCACCAAATATATTTGTTAAAAAAGCGTACTGTTGAACTAGCACGGTATTTGTCAAAAAAAAATTAAAAATTAAAAACTAACTAGGTCAGTTTACCTGAAGAAGACAACCGAGTATGTTGTCGAAATTTTGTCGTTTTTTAGTTTTTAATTTTTAATTTTTTTTTTCGACAAATACCGTGCTAGTTCAACAGTACGCTTTTTTAACTATATCTTCACGGTATATTAATCTTCTTTATTTTTAACAAATATATTTGTGTTTGCTGAGTTACTTCACTGATACGTCCGTAAATACTTTGTAAACTGAGAAGGCTTGTTGGGTGACCTGAAAACAATAGACAAGATATTCAACAATGATTTCCGTGAATTTCCATCATGAGGAAATACCTATAGTACAATAAAATTTCCAAATCATACTGAGCAACTGAACATGAATTCAAAGATCCTCTCCTCGCAGCTGGTTCGCTTTTCTGACTAGAAAAATGATTTCCAAATTGATTCGGACTTGAAATGTGGTCCAGAAAGTGAAAAATATCAACATTCGTGTGGTTGGATTATTCCTAATACCAATGTTGGTAGTGTCCGGATATATCGCAAAAACAGTTTATATTGTGTTCCGGACTTTCGACAACTGAAGACTTTTATCTGCGGCGAAGATGTGTGGTCACAGACACCGTAGACCTGGTGTCAAAGTTCATTGCTTTAATTTAAAATAATATTAAAATGGGGGGGGGGGGGGGGGTAAGATCGCCCTTGTGGTGCCCCGTCCAAACGATCTCACTCTCATCCTTAGCCTTAAATAGGGGAAAAATGATTTTGTATCAAGTTTCGATGTTATTAAAAAAAAAAAATGAATGTCCGCACTGTATAACTGAGCTAAAAATACAATGGGAAAGTCGTTTTGGAACAGCATGAATAAAGTTATAGCGTTTAGCCTCTGGTCAGTTCATTTTATGGTCCAAACATCGTTAAAAAATCTCAATCTCAGTCGTTCTCGAAGTCTCACTATACTTTCATTTTTGCCATGCTTTCAGTTGAAATCATGTTCTAATGTTCAGAGACGAGTGTAACACCAAGATGGTCTGTGTACGATAACATCGTTCAAGAGTGAGGACAGTCCTCGGCTACCTTGGGGGCTGTCCATAAATGATATCACACAATTGTAGGGTATATCTAAACCCCCCTCCCCCCTTGTCCGAGTTGGTCGCAGAGATGATGACCCCCCACCCCTTTAATGATGTCACAATCCAGCCAATATTTACCCCCCTCCATGAAATAATTCATGCGAATTTGGAAAAACTGAGATTAAGATATTGAAAAACAGTTTTCCTCCATTTTTTAGTAAATGCACATGGCCTGGTCGACATTTTTGTCAAACATAACTTCTAAACAGAAGCAATTGACATGTGAGACTGAGAAATGCAAAATGCAATAAACTTGGCAGAACTGAACTCTCAAAACTCATAGGCAAAGGGCAAAGAAGTTCAATCACAAAGATAAAACTATTAACAGCCACCTAAATTCTGCATTAAAATATAATTTCATGCAAATTATATGGCGCCAACTTGTTTTACTGATTGCCCATATTACCAATTTAATAAAAATGTGTTAATCAAGCTAATTAATCAATTACAAAAATAACATTGGTAATTGGTAACCAAGGGTAACAACAAGCTAATCCACTAATTATCGCTTAATCAACAAATTTATTATTCGTAATACCGGGCCTGAAAATTGAAAAAAACGAATAATATGTGGTGTAAATGTGGATGTCACATTAGTGTATCCCCCCCCCCCTCCCCTATTGTCGCAAATTGTCACACGGTTGATGACCCCCCCCCCCCCCCTCCCCCGAAATGTGGACGTCATTTATGGACAGCCCCTTGCCTGCCAAATCAGATACTTTCAAGATTTTATAGCCATTTGATTGGTATACTCACCGACACAAACGTGGGAATCAAGAATGGTATGAACTTCCCTGCTTGGATAATGATCTCGCAATTTGCTCTCGACATTATAATCCGTATTGACCTCTTGAACTCTGGCGTGGCCTCCAACCAATCACATTCGTAGGCCGCGTCGCGTACTAGCGTACTCTGAAATTTGTTTACAAGTAATACAAAGTCGAATGAAACTTGTAATCTATTGCAACAACAGATATCTACCACTAAGTAAATGAGTCGGGAAAAAAAACAATCAACTCGAAACTTTTTCTACATATTGGTGTCACACCAGAATAGGTTAGGATTGTTTTTCAGAAAAATCGGACGAACGGTTTTTCCGGAAAAAAATTGGAAAGTTCGTAAAATCCCCATGAGAATAACCCAGGGGAAAACTACGTCAAAACGAAAATTTTTCAAAAGCTTTCAAATTCATACAGAATATGAAAACAACTATCATACACATTTTCAATAATTTGTTCAACAATCGGATGAGACATAACGAAGAAAACGCAGTAAAAGTATACATTTCATCAAATATCAGGATCAAAACATGTAATGCAAAGTGTATATGCGACAGGTTGCTCTATAAATAGCAACAAGTTGCAGGTAAGGTTTTTCAGCGTTCGAAGTAGTCCAATGTTTGTAGATGTAGATTGAGCTGACAGAGTATTTTTCAATTCCAGATTTCCATACTTCTACGCTCATCTCACAACGCACATTCTGCGTTTTCCTAGTTATAAATAATAGACAATCATTTTCAGTTACAATCATTGCAATGTAACCAATGGGAGGAAAACCACTCCAGTCTTTGTAAAGACTTGGTACCACACAGACAGAGGCTTATCGGTGCTACAACATGCGGCCGAAAGCCTTGATGGGTGATGAAATATTAAGAGTATGTGAGAAATTCGATGGTCAAAATACTTTTAATAAATTGATTCTAATCTTACCTGCTCCATTATTTCACTTATTACCCAAGTAAGGATGAACAACGTAAGGTATATGCATAGTGCAATGACGGAGAATAACACCGCCACTGGGTTGAGTGAATCCACCTGGAAAATGTCATGGACTTCATGTGAGTATCACAACAACGATTTTAAAATTGATGCAATACGTGTTCCATTATTTGTATACTAGGAAAACGCCATATATGCGTTGTTGGACGAGCGGATAGTAATAGTATGGGTAAAAATGGGTAAAAACTGCTTCGAGTGGTACCAATTTAGCACATTTTATGTTTTTTCTTAAAAATGGCTGACCCGATCAAGCTGAAAATTCCAGAAATGTGTATCAAAATGTAATTCAACTTCACGCAAAATTTTATTTTTTTGGGAAAATAAAAACATTTTTTTTCCGCTGTGTTTTTCTAATGGGTATTTTTTAAATTTCTAAAATTCATAAAAAAAATCACTGGCATCACTTACGATAGACAGATCACTTGAAAAACTTGGATAATTTCACTATACACAAATCGACATCGAAATAATCTCAACATTTCATCATCGGCTATTAAGAGAACGATATTCGAAAATGAAGCATAATACGATGACAAAATGAAATTGGAGAGAATACCCAGAAGAGGATACGAAAGAAAAGCTAGAACAAGAAAAAAAGAAACGGAGGAAAAGCTGTGAGACCACGAGGAAGATGAAGGGGCCATTAAGTGAAAGAGTGAGAAGAGAAGATGTGGTGGAGTGAAGATTGTGCAAAGAGACGGAAATATGGCGAATATTAGAAAGGAAAGGAGAGGGAATTGGTCTTGGAGAAGATGACGGAGATGATTGGCAAGCCGGCAATGTCTAGAGGCCCAGATAATAATGAGGTTCAACATGCTGGAACCGGGAGATCGTACCATAATGTTTGTATCCCACTATATCATTTCATTTTTATTCATAGCTCATAAGTTAAAATGGGACTGGTTATATGGAAGGGCAGAATATTTTATCCATACTAAAATCTGAATATCGCCATTTTTGTATCAAGTTACAAAAATAAAAATATCATAACATCATCTGTACACATCATCACTGTATCATAACAGTGCGTCGTTAAACCCAATATATATAAAAAACAAAAAAACAAACAATTGAAATGACATGAAATATCAATTATCAGTTATTATACTATGAAACCTCAATATTTAGTAACAAGTTTACTCTCTAATTATCTGAAAATCGATTCTTGAATTTTATATTACGCGTTTTTATTACCTTTATGATGCATATGATTCATTACCTGATGATTCATTATCATTGTCAATCCAAACAGCACGTAATTGACGATTAATGTAGCAAATAGTAACAGATCCATAATACTTTCGTAATTGCCAATCAATCTGTGAACAATAAGTAAATCAGTAACAACATTGATTGTATGAAAGCATGGAAAAATAAAGGAGAGATATTGAGGATGTCAAAAAAGCGATTTCATCAATTATTTTGGATCAATTCACAACGCATAATCATGATCTTGTTTAATGATGTTCATCACATCTGTTTTTAATTCATTATTCGATGAGCGTTAGCGAAGAGTTTCCATCCCACTCTTACGGAGCTTTGTCTGTGTTTTTTTTTTTTTTTTTTTTTTTTGTGAGTGAACACAGGTCGCACGGTTGGACTGATCGACATGCAACGTTTTTTGTATACGCGGACTTATCCAACTTAGAACTGTATAGTTGTTGGGTCTAATAGGTCCAACCACTTTTCAGATAAACCATTTCAAAGTTTTGAAAAACCCCGTAAGAAATGGCTGGGCGGAAAAATCTTGAAAATCAATATTTTTCAACAGAATTCAAAATTTTCCTAAACGTAACTACAACAATGATGCACATTATCACACACTCCTATTGGAATCGGACGAGCCGTTTCTAAGAAAATAATTATTCAGTGAATAAAGTTTCATTAAATTGCTAGAAATATTCTTTATTCCTTATTAATTCTACATTTTCATACTTCTAAGCACGAAAATAAGGCATTTTCCTAGTCTATTGAATTAACCTACCTTATGATTGCTTGATGATGAATAACACACTCTGTTAGAAGAATATTCATTTCATCACCGATCGAGCAATCGACTCTTCGTTGTGACATAATATTTCGTTCCACAATTATTCCATCATTTTTCATATTATCATCACATTTAATCTCGGATATCCCGTCAGAAATGTTCAGTTTCTCATTCCGTCCCATCAATGAATCTTCATGTGTGCACAGTAATGTATCTTCGGTCAAATCTTCCACATGAATACATCTGTAGTTTTCCAGTTTCATTGATACTTTCGCAACTGCATTTTCTCGAATATTCTTCAAATTGTTTCTCAATATTTTGAACTGAGCAATGATGTGTATTGGTAGGTTGATAAGAATGGTAAATGTTGTACCGATTACAGAAGCAGCGAGCTCGGTGAAAATTATCAAACCCATCTGTGTCAGTTGATATTGCGGAGTCGTGGCATCGATGGCACCTACTATGGATAACATATTCC